>SJYT01029459.1:24986-38201 GCA_006410635.1 Cephalophus harveyi | reverse complement strand
AGGGATAGGTCTAAGGGAAATTTTTTGTGTGTGTGTGAGAGCATTGTTACGAAGAGAACTTTTTAAAAACTAAAATAGAATTAGTCTCTTACATATGAATATTTTATATTAAAATATCAATATGTACTTAAATTATATATATTATGCATATCATATAACATTATACAGATATTAAGGAATATCTAACATTTATCTACCCATGTATCCATATAAAAGATATAGGCAGTAATCTCTTAAATTTAACTTCTAAGAAGCTAAATGAAATCAGACTCTCTACAGTTAAAGAGTTCAAATGACTTTCAGCATCACTCAGAACAGAAGTCAAAGTGTACCGGGCACACTTCGCTTCCTCTTCCGCTAATCTGCCTCATCTTCTTTTATTCTTGCTTCCTTTCCTTCTGTTGCCTTTCCACCCTGGCAGTTTACTCTTTCTTGAATTCACCTGCTTCCATCTTACCTGTGGGCTTGTTGCTTCTGTCTAAACTGTTCTTCTCTAATATACCTTACCTTCTGTAGGCTCAAAACAGCACATTCTCTGAAGTTTTATTTCAGACTGCAACCCTCACCCTTAGCATTCTTGACTCTCTTCTGCCTTCTTTACCTTTCCCTAAGCACTGATCACCATCTTAGATGCTGTATTTTACTTCAGCTTATGGTATAACAGTTACTGTTGTCTGTCTCCTTCCCAGTAGAATGTAAACGTTATAAAGGCCATGGTGGTTTAGTCTGTTTTATTCACTACTCTGTCCCCTGAAATAAGTTCTTCAAATAATATTTGTTAAATTGAAGAACAAGTAAATGAAAATTCAAGACTGAGGAAGAGGAACAATTTCATTGCTAATTGTCTTTATGGATGTGTCCCCATAAGTGTGACCAAGAAGAGCATATGAACTCTTTTTAATACAGCATGTAAGATTTTTTTTTAAGAATTTTTAATTGTTTTGTCAACATACTGTTGGATAAATCAATTAGATTATAGTGTTTTCAGAGGAATGGCAATTGAATCAAAGAATTAATTGCTTAGGAATGATGATATTCTTAGATTGTGTTGGTCAGATTTCATTGTTGTTCCTATTATATTTCCATTTGCTTTTTAAGTGATACTAGTGACTTAGCAGCAGCAGCAGCAGAGAAGAAATATGGGGGAGTCAGATATGTGAAGAGTTACTTTGCTGTCCCTGTAATGTATGCATGCATGCTAAGTCGCTTTAGTTGTGTCCAACTTTTCGCAGACCTGTGGACTATTGCACACCAGGCTCCCCTGTCCATGGGATTCTCCAGGAAAAATTATTGGAGTGGGTTGCTGTGCTCTCCTCCAGGGAATCTTCCCAACCCAGGGATTGGACCAGTGTCTCCTCCATCTCATGCTTTGGCAGACAGGTTCTTTATCACAAGCACCACCTCAGAAGCCCATTCCTGGAATGCCAGGAACAATTGAAATACAATGAATATCTGGTCTTTCAATTTTTGTTCAGTTTTGTTGTTTGTGAACTTGAATATTGAGAAGCCTAAGTCTCCTTTGGGAAAATAAATGGCCATTAAAACCAGGATGAATTTAGTTACATTTGACATTAAAACCAGGAAAAATTTAGTCATCTTTGATTCATATTTGAGTGTAGAAAAATAAAACTACAAGGAATGTCCAAGTTACTTAATGATCACATCCTCTTAGATTCATATTACTAAAAATAAAATAAAAAATGCAAACAGGTACTATGTGGTGGTATTATAATCTATTTTTTTAAGTTTAATACTTAAATCATTCTTCTGGGACTTTAAAATTTCCTTTATATTTTTCAAGATGTCAGTATGAAAGGTGACAGCTTACTCGTAGACTTTGGTTCACTGTTTAATGAAGGCCTCCCAACATTTATAAGTTTGTCTGAATGAAGGAGTCTGGCTGTGAGCTGGATTTTCCAAAGTACAGAAATTTCATTTATTTTAAATTTATAAAATTTCTAAAGATATTCCATCATTGTTTTCTCAATTGATTAAGCTTAATGCTGGCATTTTTAGAGCTTAATAACATCTTTTTGTATTATTGTTCAGTCCCTCAGTCATGTCCGACTCTTTGCAACCCCATGAACTGCAGCACACCAGCCTTCCCTGTCCTTCAGTATCTCCTGGAGCTTGCTCAAGCTCATGTCCATTGAGTCAGAGATGCCATCCAACCATCTCTTCCTCCATCATTCCCTTCTCTTGCTCTCAATCTTTCCCACCATCTGTCTTCTCCAATGTGTCGGCTCTTCGCATTAGGTGGCCAAAGTATTGGAGTTTTGGCTTCAGTATCAGTCCTTCCAGTGAATGTTCAGGATTGATTCCCTTTAAGATTAACAGGTTTGATCTCCTTGCAGTCCAAAGAACTCTTTTTATTATATGTTATCTAAAATTTAATGTCCATTCTAGCCATCACATGACTTTGCAGAATTATTTCCAGGTGACCTAGGGATTTTTTTTTCCTGCTAGGTCTTCCAAAGGGTGTCAGATGGCTCTAAATTGCCTGACAATAACTTGATCAGACTTGATAATTTCACCTCTAGCATGCTGGCACCATGACCCTTGAGTCTACCTACCATCTCTCTTGACAGCTTGGACTCAGTCCTCATGCCAGTCATGGGAGACCTGACAGCTCACAGATGCATGAAGTCTTCCCATGAGTTCATCACCTGACAATTGTCTGACTGATATATTTGATCTCAAGCTTGAATTGCTTCTTGGCTTCTGGTCTGTTGACCTTTTGCAGTAAATTCCAAGAGGCGACTGCACATCAGTCAGTGTGTATAACTGAAGTCCAAACCGCTATTGGCCTTGGTTGCCAATTCTCTAACTTGAAAAGCCAAAAAAGAAAACACAGAAAGCTAGAATTGACAGTCCCTTGACAGATGACTGCCCAGCTGTCTGTCAAGTGACACTCTGGGATAAAGCCAGTGTATTTCTGAGATCCCAAGTGAGGAAGTTATGAAATGGCCATTCTTTTATCTCCACATGCACACTGGGGATATTAGAAGTCAGAATGTCTTACTTCTGAAATATTTTCTCTGTTGGAGTCTCTTTTGTACCTTTAAAATTGAAGTATAGTTGATTTGCAAGGTGGTGTTAGGTGTATAACAATATGATTGTTATACACATGCATATATATGCATATATATTTTTCAGATTCTTTTCCATTATAGATCCTTACAAGATATTGACTATAGTTCCTATGCTATATGGTAGGTCCTTGTTGTTTGTCTGTTTTCTATATGGCAGTGTTTCTTCATATTGTTTATTAGATGTGTTATTTTTTAAGGATGAGGTCTGTACTGTAATTGTCCTTTTGTTATCATCCTTGACTTTCTGATAAATGTTTGCTATGAATCATCTTTGTGGTTCATTAGCTGGATGAGTCTGAGTTTACATTACCTGGGATTTGTTACTTTTTTGAATAATATCTGCACAAAATTGCAAATGAATCATCTTCATAGAAATTACTGATCAACTCATATAAGAGCCGAATTTTCAAATATTAATGCTACAACAAATCTTATTGCTGAAGCCACCTACCCCATAAGTGAGGTATTTGATTTAGTCTGATTCACTGATTCATTGATGATGAATATTTTGAGAAAATAATAGCTTATTTCTTGAAAACATGGCATTTTAAAATGATTAAATTTCCTGAAGCTCCAGGTAAGTATTTAATTCACGTAATTTTAAAGGATTCAATTAAGTACACAAAGAAAATTGAATAAGTAACTAAGTGATGTTCATGAGGAAAGACACACAACCCATAAGGCTTCAATAACAGAGCTCAAGTGTAGTATTTTAAAATAATTTAATTAAAACATATAAATATAAAACATTTATATTATAAATACAATTTGTAGAAAGTGCTTTGGGATATTTACCATAGCAATTAATGACTCAGGTTAGGTTTGAAAATAGTCTCTTCCATGCAGTCAGGAATGAAACATTCACATTTATGTTAAGTTTGGAAATATTTTTATCTGATATATATTTATTTAGTTTTTACTATAAATTCATAAAGATGAGCCTTCAGTTCAGTTCAGTTCAGTCGCTCAGTCGTGTCCGACTCTTTGCGACCCCATGAATCGCAGCACGCCAGGCCTCCCTGTTCATCACCATCTCCCGGAGTTCTAGATCAGTGGAGCAATAAGTCCAGAAAGAATGAAGGAATGGAGCCAAAGCGAAAACAATACCCAGTTGTGCATGTGACTGGTGATAGAAGCAAGATCCGATGCTGTAAAGAGCAATACTGCATAGGAACCTGGAATGTCAGGTCCATGAATCAAGGCAAAGATGAGCCTTAGGATCATGTTTTTAGTTTCACTGTATATTCAGTATATTCAATATATATTTAATGAATAATACAATATTTGTTTTCATTTAAAAGTCTGTTTAATTTTAATATTTAAAAAATGAGAGGAATATTTTACTGTTGCATTTCATGTATTCATGCTGTGCTCCTTTGCTGTGTAAGTGGTATAAAAAGGGTAAAAGAGAATTCTCTTTACCTAAGATGGACATTGGTTAACGAGGATAAGACATAAACAACGAGGGATGCAAAATTAGTGTCTGAGAAATCTGGTAGTAATAGTAGTAATATCTGGGATAGATTTGGGGAGATTTGTCTCATTCAAAAGAAGAGATCACTTTCAAAAACATGTTAACTACCCTCCATATCATAGCAAAAGTGTCCAAAATGGAATATTCTGACCACCAGATAACTAGAAGTTATGCAGATTCTTGTCTGAAATTACACAAAATCATATATCCTATAAGTAATAAAGCAATTGTTTTCCACCCTATTAATTATGAAAATACCCAATTTCATGTCTGTTCTGTCAGAAAGAATGAGCCTTTAATTGTCTTTAGTTTCAATGTCTTAAGAATCTTTAATAACTTTTTGGCATTTCTTCATAGAAGTAAATATCTAAAAATTGGATGTGTTTTCATAAATAATGAAACATGTATTTTCTTCTTTTTTTAAATTTTTAATTGGAGGATAATTGCTTTTCAATGTTGTATTGGTTTCTACTGTACAACATGAATCAGCCATAAGTATACATAATTCTGCTATACAATTTTTTTTCATGGAACTATATGAAAAGGGATCCTCTTATTCAGATGGCTGATATACAGTAACATTAGAAGTATAAAACTTACATTGTAAAATAAATAAATAGGAAATAATTAGCTATAACTTACCCATTCCAATTTAGAATTCTCATGATCATCATGAAGCAGGCTAAGTGATCCATAATTGCATCTTAAATTATATTTTTGAAGTGATTAACCTCTCTAGCCTTGCTTGTTTCATGAATATATTATTTTTATATTATTGAAGCAGTCTTTTAAGAAATGTTGAAGACATGTTATTATTTTTCTATTTTTAAGAAGTGCTTAAAAAGAACTTGTAAGTGCACTCAGGAAAGGGCTAATAGAAATGTTCTTCGGGTTTCATCCAGAAGTACACAACTCGCTAGAGAAGCAGATGCCTTATTTAAGGTCAGGGATAGGGCACCTGTAGTTAAAAGCTAAAGAATGGTAACATGGCATGTTTACTGAATGCATCCTCTCTGATCCTCTATGGCAGAAAGGAAATGTGAGAATTAAAAGGGCAAAGAATAAAAGCTGAAATGTGAATTTAATGCCTCCCCATCTTTACATCCAAAGAGCTAAGAAAGCATAACTTAGAAATTAACTTTCATTCTAGACCATGTTTGTTTCTTGGGTAAATATTAAAGTTTTGAATGATGAGTTATAGTCTATTGAAATGAGTGAGTGAATTACAAAGGGAAGAAAGGGCAGTGATTTGCTTCATTATTATAAAGAAAAAGAAACAGGGTTTATCAAATCCTGTAATGTATGTGTTTTTCTAAAAATTCTTTTCTGCTTTCTTACTTATATTGAATCTACCCACATTAAGTAGCTCTCTCAATGTAGATGAAAAAGTACCAGTATTAATACAGATAGGGAAAAAAAATTATTTCCTCTAATATCTCTCTCCAGCTACCAATACTTCTATTTGGTTCCACATTCTATAAATGTGTTGAAAATCATGTTGTTCTGAATACCAAATATAAACTTAGTGAGATAAAAAAGAACTAATGCAGTGGTTAAATATATATATATATATATGAAAAGAAATACTCAAAATGGGTTCACATTCATTTAAAGTTAAACCTAATAGAGAAAAATAGGCAAAACCAATGGTACTTACCAGGATAAAACATAATATAAGTAACCCAGAGCATCTTGGGTATAAGTAGCGTGAGGTGTGAGATGAATTGTTTAAGCTGGGATTATCTTCCAAATAATTACTTTCTTCCTTTGCATGATATTGAATGCAAATGAGAGAATAAGGAACTATCTTTATTGTCTTTATTGCTCTTCCAATAATATCCAAAAATTCACATTTGCAAGAAGAGACTTCAGAAACCACTGCAAATCAGAAAATGTTATTTTTTCATTTTTTTCCTTCCATCTTTATTGAAATATAATTGGCAAATAAAATTTTAAGATATTTAAATTGTAGGAAGTGATGATTTAACATACATATACATTGTGAAAGGATTCCCCTAGATGATACATGGACATGCCTGATGGCTCAGCAGTAAGGAATTCACCTGCAATGCAAGAATCACAGGACATGCAGGTTTGATCCCTGGGTCAGGAAATTCCCCTGGACAGTGGCATGGCAACCCACTCAAGTATTCTTGCCTGGAGAATCCCATGGACAGAGGAGCCTGGTGGGTTAGAGTCACAGTCCCTGGGGTCACAAAGACACAAAGAGTCGGACCTGACTGAAGTGAGTTAGCATGCATGCCGGTGATACATACATACATATTATACACACACACACACACACACACACACACTCATATATATATATATAACTTTTTTATGTTATACTGGAACACAGCTGATTAAAAATGTTGTTATAGTTTCAGGTGCACAGCAGAGTGACTCAGCCATACATATACATGTATCCATTTTCTTCCAAACTCCTCTCCCACCCAGGCTGCCACATAATATTGAGCAGAGTTCCCTGTACTATACAGTAGGTCCTTGTTGGTTATCTGTTCTAAATATAGCAGCATGTACATATCCATCCTAAATTCCCTAACTATCCCTTACCCCTCCCATTAGAAATGTTACTATTTTTGTATTAAAATAAGTATCTTTGTGATGCTAAAATACATGAATATTTTAAAATAAATACAGTGGGTAATTAATACTTTTTAGAATATTTATAATAATTATTTATTTANTGCTTTTGAACTGTGGTGTTGGAGAAGACTCTTGAGAGTCCCTTGGACTGCAAGGAGATCCAGCCAGTCCATTCCAAAGGAGATCAGCCCTGGGATTTCTTTGGAAGGAATGATGCTAAAGCTGAAACTCCAGTACTTTGGCCACCTCATGCGAAGAATTGACTCATTGGAAAAGACTGATGCTGGGAGTGATTGGGGGAAGGAGGAGAAGGGGACGACCGAGGATGAGATGGCTGGATGGTATCACCGGCTTGATGGACGTGAGTCTGAGTGAACTCTGGGAGTTGGTGATGGACAGGGAGGCCTGGCGTGCTGTGATTCATGGGGTCGCAAAGAGTCGGTCATGACTGAATGACTGAACTGAACTGAACTGAATATTCCACCATATGTATATACCACATCTTCTTTATCCACTCATCCATTGATGGACACGAGTTACTTCCATATCACAACTTTGGTAAATAAGGTTGCTGTGAATATCAGAATGCATATATCTATTCAAACCAGAGTTTTCATTTGGTTTTGATATGTACTCAGGAGTGGAATTGCTGGGTTATATAGTGTTTCTACTTTTTGTTTTTTGAGGAACCACCATTTTTTTCATAATGGCTGTAACTTGTCATTCCCAGCAACTAGGATTCCCTTTTCTCCACATCCATACCAACATTTGTTATTTGTTGTCTTTTTGACCACAGCCATTCTGACAGGTGTGAAGTGATGTTTCATTGTGGTTTTGATTTGCATTTCCCTACTGGTTAGCACCTTTCAGCCATCTGTGTGTCTTCTTTGGAAAAAATGTCTCATTGGGACTTCTGACCACTTTTTAAATCAAGTTGTTTGCTTTTCATATTGAGTAGTATGAGCTGTATGTCTATACTGAATACTAGCCCCTTATCAAACATATCATTTGCAAGTATTTTCTCCTATTCAGGGGCTTCCCTGATAGCTCAGTTGGTAAAGAATACGCCTGGTTTGATTCCTGGGTTGGGAAGATCCCCTGGAGAAGGGAAAGGCTACCCACTCCAGTATTCTGGCCGAGAGAATTCGGGAGAATTTCATAGACTATACTTCATGGGGTCTCAAAGAGTCAGACAGGACTGAGTGACTTTCACTTTTTCTCCTATTCAGAAGACTGGCTTTTCATTTCATTGATGGCATCCTTTGCTGTGCAAAAACTTGTAAGTTTATTTAGGTCCTATTTGTTTATTTTGCTTTTGTTTCTTTTTTCTGAGAAGACTGACCCAATCAGAAGACTAATTGTCAGAGACTGTTGGGCATGTATTTTTTTTAGAAGATTTATGGTTTCCAGTCTTACATTTAGTGCTTTAATCCATTTTTAGTTTACTTTTGTATGTGGTTTAAGAAAATGTTCTAATTTCATTCTTTTACATGTAGATCTTGGAGACGAAAATGGCAATCTGTTCCAGTATTCTTGCATAGGAAATCTCCTGGACAGTGGAGCCTGGTGGGCTACACTCTATGGGGTCAGAAAAGAGTCAGACATAACTTAGCAGCTAAACAACATGTAGCTTTGTTTAATTTGCTAATATTTTCTTTAGTCACTTGTGCATATTTATTCAAATGAAAGGCAAAGATATCATTTTCCTTTTTTGTGATGTTTTTGTCAAGCTTTTGTTGTGATTATGCTTACCTCATAAAGGAAATAGTGAGATCCTTTGTATTTTATTTATTTGTTGTCTAGGGAATTTGCATAAGATCAGTATTGATTTTTTCTTAAATGATTTTCAATATAACTGATTCAGCCTTCTGTGTTTTGACTTTTTATGGACATATTTTAAATTATTGGCTAAAGTTCTGAAATAAAACTAGGACTATTCCTATATTCTGTCTTTACTTCTGTCAGTTTTATTAGGTTAGCCTTATTCTGCAGTGCAGAGTTTGCTGAACAAGTTCTGGTAGCCTTGGAACTCCAGAACATCAACCTTTGGCTCCTAACTCTCAACAAAACTTAAGCACCCAGACGGCTATTTTCCTTTTATGAGTAAATTTAAAAGACAATGTACCTGTTTTATGTGTTAAGTTTTTAGAAAAGGCAATTTACCTAAAGGAAAAGTCAGAAAGGATAATATAGAAAATTAAACATAGTAAATTTTTCTTTCCCCATGCTATCACTAAAGTCAACTTGCCTTGATTACATGGTGGTATGCTTGAATAGGTTTTTTGTGTGTGTTCTTTATCTAGCTTTTGTAGTTGCTTTCAGTAGAAGATTAGGAAGGTACAAGTTACTTGAACAAAGCCAGAATCTAAAGTCCCCAAATTGACTTTGATGTATTGTTCTTTTGATGAGGGTTGTATTCTTGTTATTTTCTATTCTTAAAACTCATTAATATTTATGGCTATCAACAGGAAAGATTTTCTTTGCAAAAGTGAGTAAATGCATTGCTTATTTTAAAAACCCTTATCCAAGAACTCCCTTTTCAGAGTTCGAGGAAGTATAAAAAATGAATACTTTCAGTATGCTCTTACTTTAGCGTCCTGCCAACATCAACAAATGGTTTCAGTACTAGATCTATGAATATATCCACACCGCCTTAAGATTCTCTCCTCATCCATATTTTTCAACATGCCTGAGAAAGCTATGCACTGGGAATTTTTATGAACAGAAAAAATGCACTAGTTGCTAAGTTTAGTGTATAAGAGAATGGAATATAGAATATTAGTGACAATTGACATCTCCCTGATGCCAAATTACTGCTCACATATCATGCTTTCATGACCTGTGATATTCCTTAAAATGTACATGTCTAGTAGTATCTGGGATATTAATAGATCTTTTGAATCATGACTTACCAGTGTTGGGCTATTTTTTGTTAATATTTCAATGATATTTTGATTTTTTCTTTTTTTGCCACACCATGCATTTCACATATCATGCTTTCATGACCTGTGATATTCCTTAAAATGTACATGTCTAGTAGTATCTGGGATATTAATAGATCTTTTGAATCATGACTTACCAGTGTTGGGCTATTTTTTGTTAATATTTCAATGATATTTTGATTTTTTCTTTTTTTGCCACACCATGCATCATGTGTGATCTTAATTCCCCAACCAGGGACAGAACTGGTGCCCCCCTGCAGTGGAAGCACAAAGTCTTAACCACTAGACCACTAGGGAAGTCCCTGGATGATTTTCTTTTTTTGATGATGGATCATTTTAGGGTCAATTTAGGCTGAAAGCATCATTAAAGCTAGCAAAGTGAAAACTGCAGCAACCTTCCCTCTCCACTTGACATTCATATCCTTACAGTGCTCTATTGCCATTATTCTCCTAACTGTACTGCTGGAAGGCAGTATCCTTCTGACTAGGCAATCACTTCCAACTCTCTTCTATTCAACACATGAAGCTTTCTCTAATGCATTGAAAGTTAATGTTATGGATAGAAACATTTCTCTGGACAGAGCTTTATGGCCAAGTGCTAAGTCATGTCTGCTTTATGAAATATTTTAAAACAGATGGTATGTGTATTTATCCTTGAAATCTAAGTTTAAAAAGTAGTCATACCTCCTCTCTGAGCATTTTTCTCACACCATCTCTAATAGAGATCTCTCATTTTTAATGTACCATAGCGGAACATAGTTATGGTAGACAGTTGTTAATATGTAGTTTCTTCTATTGTGTGTTTACCTACCTGGAAAAGTAGCCATTTTTATTCATCGTTATACTCAATAAGGGCAAAAGAATCTGCCTGTAATATGGGAGATGCAGGTTCAGTCTTTGGGTTGGGAAGATCCTTTGGAGGAGGGCATGGCAACTCACTCCAGTACTCTTGCCTGAAGAATCCCATGGATAGAANTGGAAAAGTAGCCATTTTTATTCATCGTTATACTCAATAAGGGCAAAAGAATCTGCCTGTAATATGGGAGATGCAGGTTCAGTCTTTGGGTTGGGAAGATCCTTTGGAGGAGGGCATGGCAACTCACTCCAGTACTCTTGCCTGAAGAATCCCATGGATAGAAGAGCCTGGCAGGCTATAGCCCATTAGGTCACAAAGAGTAGAACATGATGAAGCAACTGAGCATGTACACACACATATTCAATAATATGGGAAAAAGTAGACCCCAGAGTCAAAACAGATGGAATCAAGCAATGCAACTTCCAGTCATAAAGTTATTAATTTACTCATGAGATATCTTTTCTATTGTCTTAAAAAGGGACACACACTTCCCTCAAAATAACTGACTCAAACATTTGGCTATAAAACTCTGTAAACTTCTACGTGAACAAAACGTAACTTCTAGTGAACAATATAGTAAGGCAATTCTCTATGGTGTATGAAGTTCTTCATAAAATTTCAATTATCAATAGTAATCCCATCAGTATGCAAAGTGAGTTTAGATATTTCCAAAGCTGTTACTGGACAACTAAACCCAAATAAAATCAGCATAGCTGGAAAATGCAAATCACACACAAAGCAATAATCAGAACATTTAAAAAAAATCATAGACAACATTTAAAAGAAACCTGAAATTACTTTGTTAGATTCATAGAAGGGCTAATTACAAGGAGATGATAAGTGGCTGGTTAAAAATAGTCCAGAGAAAAATATTTGAAAACCAGATGTGTTTGTTTTGCAACATGCAAAATTGAACACAATTGAATAAGCAAGTAGACTCCCTTTCGCTGAATCAAGGTTTTTATTAGAATAGAAATCTTAAGTTATTTTCCAGTTTTCAGTTTTACTTACTTTTACTAGTGCTCTAAGGGAAAAAAAATTAAAAAGCTGTTTGGAGTACTGTAGAAAGAACAATATAATCAACATAAATGCATAAAAATAAAAAATTAGTATGCTTTTTAGAGTTATTTTCAAATATTTGGGATTCACAAATGTGCATTTAATGAAAACTATATTACAAATATTTGATATTTAAGCATTCTTATATAAATGTCAAAATTTATATTGAAAAAGATCATGCCATCTCTTCTTCTGTAGATGTTTTTATTTGTTAAATTTTTGTTCAAATACTGAAATTATTTGAAGTGCACCAAGGCTTCACTGAAACATTTGAATTAACACATTTACTTTCATTAATGATAGCATTTATCTATTTTACTTGACTATTTATTTGAAACTTAATTGATGGAAAGGCAGTCATTTGGTCAGTCAACATAGCATTTAGAATTACCTATCATATGCCAGACATTGTTCCCAGAAATGAGACTACCAAGTGGAAAAATGAAGATCTTCGGCCTCAAATAAATTGCATTTGGTTGAGTAGGATAGGCATTATTTGATGTAATAGTTAAGTTAATTATTTTTTATCATCCTATGTCTAGAATACAGAGTATACCTAAAGTTTGCAATAAGGAAGAAAATGAGCAGTTGAAATCATAAAATTTATATCATCATGTTTTATTATTATATGCCTATGTCTCCTTTTGATTTTTAAGCATGATTGATTTATTTATTACGATAATTAATGTATGGTGTTACAACACCATACACAAAAATAAACTCAAAATGGATTAAAGATCTAAACATAAGACCAAAAACTATAAAATTCCTAGAGGAGAACATAGGCAAAACTATCTCCGACATACATCACTGCAGGATCCTCTATGATCCACCTCCCAGAGTATTGGAAATAAAAGCAAAAATAAACAAATGGGACCTAATTAAAATTAAAAGCTTCTGAACAACAAAGGAAACTACAAGCAAGGTGAAAAGACAGTCTTTGGAATGGGAGGAAATAATAGCAAATGAAGCAACTAAAAAACAACTAATTTCAAAAATATACAAGCAACTCCTGCAGCTCAATTTCAGAAAAATAAATGACCCAATCAAAAAATGGGCCAAAGAACTAAATAGACATTTCTCCAAAGAAGACATACAGATGGCTAACAAACACATGAAAAAGTGCTCAACATCACTCATTACTAGAGAAATGCAAATCAGAACCACAATGAGGTACCATTTCAC
>SJYT01029459.1:0-16676 GCA_006410635.1 Cephalophus harveyi | reverse complement strand
AGTCAAGGCTATGGTTTTTCCAGTGGTCATGTATGGATGTGAGACTTGGACTGTGAAAAAGGCTGAGCGCCAAAGAATTGATGCTTTTGAACTGTGGTGTTGGAGAAGACTCTTGAGAGTCCCTTGGACTGCAGGGAGATCCAACCAGTCCATTCTGAAGGAGATCAACCCTGGGATTTCTTTGGAAGGAATGATGCCAAAGCTGAAACTCCAGTACTTTGGCCACCTCATGCGAAGAGTTGACTCACTGCAAAAGACTCTGATGCTGGGAGGGATTGGGGGCAGGAGGAGAAGAGAACAACAGAGGATGAGATGGCTGGATGGCATCACTGACTCGATGAACGTGAGTCTGAGTGAACTCGGGAGTTGGTGATGGACAGGGAGGCCTGGCGTGCTGCGATTCATGGGGTCGCAAAGAATCGGACATGACTGAGCTACTGAACTGAACTGACTGTGTATAATTGACTAACAATACTGGTTTCATGGTTACAGCATATTGATCTGATATTTTTATAGATGATTTTCCACATAAAGTTATTATCAAACACTGGCTATACAACAGTGCTGTATGTTGTGTGCTTATAACTGATTTATTTTGTATCGAATAGTTTGTATATCTTAAATCCTTTCACCTGTTATGCTTCTTCCCTCAGCCTTCTCCCCTCTAATAATCCAGTTGCTTTTATTTCATCAAGCCAGAAGTTAAACTAACCTTTTTAACTATTTTAAGACTACATGTCATCCAATTGATATTCACAATTAAAGTATTTTTTGTTTTATAAGAAAACCCTTGCATTTATTACAAGGTCTTGCATCTAGAATCATAGAAAAAATAAATCATATCAGAACCAAGTTTTCTATGCTAAAACTCTGTTTTGCTTATTTAAAAGGAAAAGATCTGCATGCACACCCTAAAATGATTGCTGTTTCTCTAAATTTAGGAGCATGGAGCATATTGTGACATAGACAGAGAAGTTTCATGTGAATATTGGCCTCAAATACCCTAGCAAACAACCAAAATTCTCTTTTTAAAAGCAGAAATTTAAATTTATTTAATCATTTTAAAATGTACTATAATAATTGCCAGGATTGTCTTCCATAAATCATGAGAGATCATTGTAGCTTAAACAAATACAACAATTTAACTTATAATTTAGCAGTGGTTTATTGAACTGTGCAACAATCTCCATTAAAGAAGCTTATTTCATGCTTCTCCATGTCTTCCAATAACAGAGAGATTTTTCTTCTGTGTCAGTATGGGTTCCCTATATTTATGTTAAGTTATCCAACAGACAAGCTCTGATGTTAGAAGACAGAAGAGTAGGAGGACTGGGAACATGAACCTGAAAGGGGACAGAGTGCCTACTTTGTAAGCTTTTATTGATTGGCAAATATTTTTAATTTGCAGTATTTTTAAAGTGAGTGAGTTTAACATATGAAATTATTCATTAAAAGTGTATTTTTTTCTAACAGAGAGATTTTTCTTCTGTGTCAGTATGGGTTCCCTATATTTATGTTAAGTTATCCAACAGACAAGCTCTGATGTTAGAAGACAGAAGAGTAGGAGGACTGGGAACATGAACCTGAAAGGGGACAGAGTGCCTACTTTGTAAGCTTTTATTGATTGGCAAATATTTTTAATTTGCAGTATTTTTAAAGTGAGTGAGTTTAACATATGAAATTATCCATTAAAAGTGTATTTTTTTCCTTTTCCTAATAAGCCCATGAAATGATGTTTATAATTTGTATTGATTTGTAAATCCAATTTGCATATTAAAAGCATTCACAGCTGTCAAATATGAATCTGATGTTTTTGCAATTTGTTGTTATCATCTTGTATTTGTGATGTTTAAATAGTCAAAAGTTTTATTTTTACGTTAGAATTTTAAATTACTTTTTGTTTATGAATTTTCCTCTTATTTAAGCTTTCAAATGATGTTACATTCAAAAATGTTATAATCTTCTAATTAATTTATTTTAATAGGTGATTATGTCTATAAAATTTGTTTCTTTTTAGATAATTGGTTAATTGCCTTAGAATAATGCATTGAATAATTTAAGAAATATGGAAACTGAGAATGATACAGTGCATGAGATTCATGTGGAAACTGATTATCTGATTTACATGAGGGTCTTGCTTCTGCATTTGTTGCCAGGCCTAAAGTGAACAAAGCAGCAAGTTCAGAATGGAAGAGAGAGATAAAATAGTGGCACCTAAGACAAACTAGAACCCACAATGGTTAACTGGAGCTCACTTGAATGTCTCACTACTTTGAAACACCCAAGTTTGGTGAGGTTTGAGATTTGCAGAAGAAACACATCATGTGTCATGGAGTTAATGTACACCTAAAAATTGGGCTTGCCTGTTGGCTCCTGCCAATGCAGGATATGAGAGTTTGATCCCTAGATCTGAAAGATCCCCTGGAGGAGAGCATGGTCCACCCCAGTCGTGTCTGACCCTCAGCTACCCCCCGGACTGCAGCCCACCGGGCTCCTCCATCCATGGGATTTTCCAGGTGAGAGTACTGGAGTGGGGTGCCATTGCCTTCTCTGGATATCTTTTCTACTGGCTTGAGAAGGTACATATACTTCCCTTAAAGTAACTGACTCAAACATTTGACTATAAAATTCTGTGAATACATAACTTTTGGAGAACAGTATAGTAAGGCAATTCTTTATGCTGTATGAAGTTTTTAACATAAAATTTCATTAGTAAGCAGTAATCCCATTCAGTATGGAAAGTGAGGTTAGGTGTTTCCAAAACTGTTACTGGAAAACTGAACCCAAATAGAATCAACATAGCTGGAAAATGCAAATCACATGCAAGACAATAAACAGAACATTTAAAAAAAAATCATAGACAACATTTAAATGGCAACCCACTCCAGCATGCTTGCCAGGGAAATTCTATGGACAGAGGAGCCTGACGGGCTACAGTCCATGGGGTCACAGAGTCAGTTACAACTTAGCGACTAAATAGCAACAAAGCTCTAAAATCAGGGCAACTAGGACAAAACATCTGCTGCTGCTGCTAAGTCACTTCAGTCGTGTCCAACTCTGTGTGACCCCATAGATGGCAGCCCACTAGGCTCCTCTGCCTCTGGGAGTCTCCAGGCAAGAATACTGGAGTGGGTTGCCATTTCCTTCTCTCATGCATGAAAGTGAAAAGTGAAAATGAAGTCGCTCAGTCGTGCCCAACTCTTAGCGACCCCAAGGACTGCAGCCTACCAGGCTCCTCTGTCCATGGGATTTTCCAGGCAAGAGTACTGGAGTGGGGTGCCATTGCCTTCTCTGAGAATAAAACATCTGGCAAGAACTAAATAAGCTATAGGCCTCATTTTCTGCTTGTGCTTGTCTTCAGTGATGTCCTTGTCCAAAATTCAGTTCAATTCAGTTCAGTCACTCAGTCATGTCCAACTCTTTTTGACCCCATGGACTGCAGCATGCCAGGCCTCCCTGTCCATCACCAACTCCCAGAGCTTACTCAAACTCATGTCCATCTAGTCGATGGTACCATCCAACCATCTCATCCTCTGTCGTCCCCTTCTCCTCCCACCTTCAATCCTTCACAGTCACAGCGTCAGGGTCCTTTCAAATGAGTCAATTCTTCACATCAGGTGGCCAAGGTATTGGAGTTTCCACTTCAAAATCAGTCATTCCAATGAATATTCAGGACTGATTTCCTTTAGGTTGTATCTCCTTGCAGTTGAAGAGACTCTCAAGAGTCCTCTCCAACATCACAGTTCAAAAGCATCAGATTCAGAGAAGGTGAAAGAGAAGGTCTGTCTGACACTCACTGAACTGTGGGTCTAGATGCTGCTCTGCTTCCAAACAATCAGCTTATCAGCACATGGGTAAACAGTGTACACGAAGAGCAATGGCATCTGATGCCTAGCACCATGTGCTGAATGTGGAGGAAAGTGGGTGCTGTTAAAATGTACCTTCCACTACATATGTCATCTTCTGTATATTGCTCAAATTTTTGTTATTCTAATAACTTTTCCTCTTAGTATTTCTGTGTATAGTGGTACTTTGGTTTAGTAGAAGTTGATCTTAGAGCATGGGTTTAAAAATCCCCTTTATTTCAGTTTAGTTGCTCAATCATGTCCAACTCTTTGCAACCCCATGGACTGTAGCCTGCCAGGTTCCTCTGTCTAAGGGGATTCTCCAAGCAAGAATACTAAATGGGGTATCCCCTCTCCTCCAGGGGATCTTCCCAACTCAGGAATCAAACCCAGGTCTCCAGCATTGCAGGCAGATTGTTTACTATCTGAGCCACCAGGGAAGCCCTATTTCAGTTATAGGCCACATAATTACTCTGAAACACAGCTCCCCTAAACTTTCAAAGAGTTAACTTTAAACCTTTCTAGCCCCTTACCTATCATATTGAATTAATCTCCAAATTCCTTTACCCATCCTTTGGTTTATTTTTTTTTTTTTCTTTTATCCATCAATTCAGTTGATGGATTAAAAAAAAATTTAATTCTTATTTTTAAAAAATTCAATTTTAAAAAAATTCTTACAACAGCTGGTGTAACCAGTATTCTGTTTTCCCTCTTATGATTGCCTCCAATCCATCTGCCTGATTGATATTTTTTACTTTTGTCTGTATTCCAGTCTTTCCTATATATTCAAAAACATAATGTCTCTGAACAAAACATTGAGTAATCCTCCACTCTCTTTTTCTTTGATATGTTGTCACTTCCTAAACTGACATTTAAGATTTTTTACAAATTAGCTATATTTCACAAACCCTTAAATGCACATGCCAGTCTCCTCTTCAAAGAGCTTTCTTTGGTCTCCAGAATTTAACATTTCAATGAAGAAAGATAGGTGGCTCGGATATGAATCTATCATAGAAATACAAGTTTGACCAAGCAAACTATTTCATGTGTGTATGTATGTATATAAAATTGTGTGTGTATGTATATATGTAATAGATGTTATCTGTATATGCTTTAGAAAAAATCAGAAAATAGAACAACATATATTGCAATAAATATTTCAACAAATATGCCTTTTATTATTCTCATTTTGGTAGACTGACATCCCATGATGAAGAGGGGACCCATAGATGTAAAACAGCATTTTTAGACTGATAGCCACTGTTTTCAGGGATACAATGCTCATGTGTAGCATTGAGAAATTTTTGATAATTTTTATAATATAGCAAATTACCAGAAATTAAAAGGATTCAGGGGAAAAGATATTCCCAGTAGTGGTTGTGATGATTTTCTTTGTGTTTTAAGTCTTTGGAAATCAGGATGCCAGAAAAAATAGGAAAAGCAGAGAAGTCTCAATTACCTTGACATACATTTCCAGGCTCATTCTTAAACACTTATCCAATCTGGGTCTAGACTCCTATCAAATTGACAAATAACTGCCTTGAAAAGATCTTAAACTTTACTTCAGAGTAGGAAACATATTGATATGATTAAGAAGTCAAATCAGAGACTTGAAACATATTAAAAAAAAAAAAAAAAAAAGGTGGGAGGGCAGAAAAAGTATAGAAAAGTGCCAGGAGCCAGCATGAGGAATCCCGCCCATGGCAAAGGTCATGAGGGAGAGACCCAACAGGCAAAGGCGAGTTGGATCTTGAGGTAACTTCCCTGGAAGTACTTGAGCATCTACCCCAAAACCAGAATCTGTCTGCCTTACTATATTATGCCTTTCACCAACTCCTCTGACATTAACAGAGGGCTGTCCCCCTGCCACCTTTTTCTGGAAAAAGTTAATTTAGAGCTCTTAGATAACAAATCTCCTGGGTATAATAAGAGTGTTTCAATCCAAAAACCCCTCTGATGGTTTTCTAGCCTGCCTGACAGGTTTATCTGGACTCTTACAGCTATGCATGTGATTGTTTACAGCCTCCCAACCACGAGAGGCACAGGAAGCTTAAAACATTCTAGGAATGTAGGGCCTTCCGAGGAGTCAAACTCATTAGAATAGAACTGTTAAGGGTATCATTGTTGAGCCAATACTTGCTGCCAAGTTTTCATATCTTTTATTTGTTGATATAGTTGGTATGTAGAAAAAACAGGTAGTAGCCCTGGCATTAGCAACATTAGATCTTTAAGTACTTTCTTTGTTATAACCCACTGCACCTTTGTTCTACCAGAATATAACTTTATTTAGTACTTTGAGGGTGATGCAGATTAAAGAAAAAACACTTCAAGGGAAAATGAGTTTTCTGGTTGATAGGCATTTATCTAGGAAAAGAGCCAAAAAATGTTAACAGACCTTTTGTATACAGGAAGGTATGCAAAAAGAAAACCTGGTCTCAATAAGGGTCAGGACTGCTGCCCCTGCATAACTCTGCATATTCCATTATTTCTCTATGTACAACTTAGGGTATATAAGCTGCCTTTGAAAATAAAGTTGTGGGTCTTGCACTGATGCTTGGCTATCCCATATCATTCTTTTCTTATTCTCCCTTTTCAGGCTGAATTCTCATCTGGAGGATAGAGGCTTGCTGTGTCTACTTATTTGCCTGGGCTTCTAAGACCCACGTGAGAGGGAGCCCAAGGTGGGGCACTCTCCGCTATTCAAGCGGGTGCCTGAGGCCTATGTAGATGGTGCAAGTCCCTTGTCTTGGGGCTTTATTGGCTTTCTATGTAAACCAAGGAATACAGCCTCTTTTCTCCTCTATTTTTTCACTACATTATTCTTCTCTAATCTCTCTTTAAATCTCTAATTAACCTCTCTTTAATCGCCGACTCCATCCCTGCTTTGGATACCCTGGATTCACCGGGGCTGGACCCCGGTAGAAAAGCAGCCAGTTCAGTTCAGTCGCTCAGTTGTGTCCGACTCTGACCCCATGGACTGCAGCACGCCAGGCCTCCCTGTCCATCACCAACTCCGAGTTCACTCAAACTCAGGTCCATTGAGTCACTGATGCCATCCAACCATCTCATCCTCTGTCTTCCCCTTCTCCTCCTGCCTTCAATTGTTCCTAGCATCAGGGTCTTTTCAAATGAGTCAGTTCTTCCCATCAGGTGGCCAAAGTACTGGAGCTTCAGCTTCAGCATAAGTCCTTCCAATGAATATTCAAGACTGATTTCCTTTGGGATGGATAGGTTGGATTTCCTTGCAGTTCAAGGGACTCTCAAGAGTCTTCTGTAACACCACAATTCAAAGGCACCAATTCTTAGGTGCTCAATTTTCTTTGTGGTCCAATTCTCACATCCATACATGACAGTGGAAAAATTATAGTTTTGACTAGACAGACCTATGTTGGTGAAGTAATGTCTCTGCTTTTTAATATGCCATCTAGGTTGGTCATAACTTTGCTTCCAAGGAGCAAGGGTCTTTTAATTTCATGGCTGCAGTCAGCATCTGCAGTGATTTTGGAGCCCCCCAAAATAAAGTCTCTCACTTTTTCCCCATCTATTTGACATGAAGTGCCATAAGTAAAATTCTAAAAGCTACTACTTGGGTAATTAGTAAAGAGAAATATAACAACAGATATCACTAAATAGGTAGTAAATTTATTATTTTCTTTTTTCTTTTCACATTGCTCAAACTGTCAATTTGTATCAGAAAACCCAAATAAGACATATAAGGGATAAGGAAACAAAATTTCAGCAAAAAAATGAGGAAAATATGAGCAACTGATCACTTAAATTATTTGAATATGTTTAAATTCCTGGCTCCTGTGTTTTCAAGACTAAAATATTTTCAACTAACTCAAGTTATTAGAAAGTTATCAGCAATCATTATTTTTTATAAATGAAGAAAGTGTAGAGGAGGACACTGAGCCTGGAAATGCCAAAGTAGAGTTTTTGTGTTCCATGAGATAAAATCATGTCTGTTTTTATAACTTTGCTTCATATTTAGCAGATACTCCTGAACATCTATTCCAGGCTCTGACCTAGAAAATGGAGATAAAAAGAAGGATATGTGGGGCTGACCTAAGACAATATATTTGTAGTGAATGTAGGCTTGTGAGATTGTGTATAACAGAAACTGAGTTCTCATGTAGAGATAAGTACAATGTGCTGCTCATGAGAGAAAGTAATCAATTTTCACTGTAGGAAACACACAAATAAGACCTACATAAGAAATGGCATCATAACACATAAGGAGATATCTGAAGGGCAGAGGAAGCAGCATTAAATGAATCCTGAATATCTATTGCTTATTCTAAGAATAATGGGAGTGAGTAGACAATAGGACTTATATGAAATACAGAAGGAGAAAGAGATAGGAGATAAGGTTGTTAAATTAATTTGGGATAAGATTCTATATGCCACACCAAGAAGTTTGTTTTAACCTCAAGATCTTTGATATAAGGAAAAGAAGGGTTAAAATACCATTTTTTTCCTGGGCATAATAGCAATTTGTTGTTTTATGTTGTTAAGTTGCTCAGTTGTGTCCAACTCTTTTGCAGTGCCATGGACTGTAGCCCAGCAGGCTCCTCTGTCCATGGGATTCTCCAGGCAAGAATACTGGAGTGGGTTGCCATTGCCTACTCCAGGGGATATTTCTGACCCAGGGATTGAACCTGGGGCCCCCCATCCATGTCTCCTGCATTTCAGGTGGATTCTTTACAGTTGAGCCACAAGGGAAGCCCTATAGTGGTAATAAATATAACTTATTTTGTACACCTGTCACCCATATAAACATGGCAACATGGGCTTACAAGATGGATGTTGGAGCCACATGGCTGGTTTTTGGTTTGGCACCTAAAAAGTGGGGACAGATACATACACACAAGGACATGGACTCGCAGCAGCTGTGCCTGTGCCAGCCAGGTGGAGGGAGGGGACAGTTGGGTAAAAGACAACCCCTGTGACTCTATGCTAGCTGACACTCCTTAATCCAAAGTGCCAAGGAGCTTGGAACAGCAGAAGTTACGCTGTGTGCTGGCTGAGGAGCCAGAGAAGGTTTCTGTAGGCCACTGCAAGGAGTTCAGATTTTTATCCCTGTGGAGGAGCTGGAAGGCTTTAAGAAAATACTGAAAATGTATTTGCTCCACTCATGACGAAGGTTGGAAGCTGGGACGAGCATAACAAAGGATTATGAGCGTTCACTGAGTGCCCAAGGCTGGGAACGGATGACAAAAGGTCAATACACCCGGCCTTGAGGCGTCCGAAGGCTTCCTTCTGACCACCTGTTTCTGAGAGCAAGGACTGTTGTTTCATGATAAGACTCTCTTTAGAGTTTCGCCAAAGCTATGTTATGGTTGCTGCTGCTGCTGCTGCTAAGTCGCTTCAGTCGTGTCCGACTCTGTGCGACCCCATAGACGGCAGCCCACCAGGCTCCCCCGTCCCTGGGATTCTCCAGGCAAGAACACTGGAGTGGGTTGCCATTTCCTTCTCCATTGTGTGAAAGCGAAAAGTGAAAGTGAAGTCGCTCACCCACGACCGACTCCCAGCGACCCCATGGACTGCAGCCCACCAGGCTCCTCCATCCATGGGATTTTCTAGGCAAGAGTACTGGAGTGGCTTGCCATTGCCTTCTCCGAATTTATGCTTAGCCAGGCCTAAAATATTTACCCTCTGGATCATTAAAGAAAAATATTACTGAACCTTAACTTTGACCATTTGCTGTACTACCTAACAATTTGTATTTTATGTAACCAGTTCTTAAATATATTGAAATATAATCACATATCACTGGCTGTATATTAAAGGAGTAGAACCTAAGAAGGGTGATAAAAGAAACAGGAAATTTCATGTTTACTTAGGAGATGTAAAATATTTCCAAATTTGAAGATATTATTGCAGTTACTGTGATTTGTCCTCAACTTCTCTATTCCAGTGATTTGCTTTTTTATATTTGGTGGAATGAAAGTTATCATTTTTTATTTTATCTGTTCTGTTATTGATTGTTATATCTTAAAAGTCTTTACTGTACCTAAAGTAACAAAGAATTCCTATTATCTATTTTCTGGAAGCTTTATCATATTTCTGTTTTAAGCTTAGGTCTGGGCCCCAACTGTGCTGTTTGTTTTGTTTTTAACTGTGGTTAATATGAATCAGTGAGTCTATTTCACTCTCTCTTTTTCATATGAATACCCAATTGTACATATATCATGTTTTCAAAAGTCCATTCTGCCTCCATTTGGTTGTTGATTCATTGTTTAGTTGTTAGTCATTTCTGACTCTTTGCAAACCCATGGACTGCAGCATACCAGGGTTCCCCATCCTGTTCTTTACTATTTCCCAGTTTGCTCAGATTCACGTCCTTTGAGTCAGTGATTCTGTCTAACCATCTCATCCTCTGCCTCCCTCTTCTCCCTCTACCTTCAATCTTTCCCAGAATCAAGGACTTTTCCAATGAATTGACACTTTGCATCAGATGACCAAAGTATTGTAGCTTCAGCTTCAGTATCAGTTCTTCCAATGAATATTCAGGGTTGATTTCTTTAGGATTGACTGGTTTGATCTCCTTGCAGTCCAAGTCTTCTCCAGCACCACAGTTCGAAAGCATCAGTTCTTCGGTGCTCAGCCTTCTTTATGGTCCAACTCTCACTTTTGGTACCTATCAAAGATTGAATTGTGTTTCCCCAGAATTCATATGTTGAAGCCCTAATCCCCAGTGTGACTATAATTGGAGATAGTCTGTTTAAAGTGTTTGTGAAACAAAATGAGATTTTAAGACTGAGGGTGTGATCCAATAGGACCTACATCCTTATAAGAAGAGAATGAGATGCCAGAGCCATTTTTCTCTCCACATTGGCACCATGCGAAGGTCATATGAAGACACAACAAGGCAGCCATCTGCAAGCTGGAGAGCTTTCACCCAAAAGTTACCCTGCTCACACCTTGATGTTAGACTTCCAGCCTCCAGAACTGTGAGGAAAATACATTTTTGTTCTATGAGCCACTCTGTTATGGGAATCCAGACAGCCTGCTATAGCATCCTTGACAAAAATTAACTGATCAGATATATGGTTTATATTTCTACTCTGAACCATTGATATATTTGTTATTTCTTATTTCAAAGCATAGTCTGCTGATTAACATGGCTTTATCATAATGCTTGAAATCAAGTAGTATGAATCATCCAACTCTGTTCAGATTTTTTTAATTATTTTTTTACCTGATCCTTTACTTTTTCATACAAGTTCTAGATTCAATTCAAAATCCATTCTGGTATTTAATTATGATTGTGTTTAATCTGTAGATGAGTATCAGAAAGATTTACAGCTTAACTATATTGAGTTTTTCAGTCAATGAACACAGAACATCTTTTCATTTATTTAAGACTTTTTAAATTTCTTTTATCAATGCTTTATAGTAAGCATACATTATATTTGATTAGTATGTATGAAATGTGAAATTCACTCAGTCATTTCTGACTCTTTGTGACACCATGGATTGTAGTGCACTAGGAACCTCTCTCTGTGAAATTCTCCAGGCAAGAATACTGAAGTGGGTAGCCATTCCTTCTCCAAGGGATCTTCTCAATCCAGGGATTGGAC
The DNA here is from genome assembly GCA_006410635.1 of Cephalophus harveyi. Classification (NCBI taxonomy): domain Eukaryota; kingdom Metazoa; phylum Chordata; class Mammalia; order Artiodactyla; family Bovidae; genus Cephalophus; species Cephalophus harveyi. The sequence goes on along the minus strand of SJYT01029459.1, from coordinate 5,248 downwards.
CTGGGTTTCCTGCATTGGAGGTAGATTCTTTACCATCTGAGCAACCAGGGAACTCTAATCCATACTTAATTGTTTCATGTTTTCAATGTACTTTAAAAAGTTGCAAATAGTATACTTTAAAAACATAAATTTCCTATCATTCATTGAGAGTATAGAGATTTTTTTTTTTTAGATTCAGCAACCAAAGATGATTTTAATAAAATTTTCCAAAAAGATTTTATGTGACAAATATTTTATAGTTTTAGAGTCAAAGATTAAGTGTTTACAAATACTCAGGGAAAGTGTTAGTTGCTCAGTCATGTCCTGCTGTTTGCGACCCCTTTGACCGTAGCCAGCCAGGCTCCTCTGTCCATGGAATTCTTTTTTTTTTGGATTCTCCAGGCAAGAACACTGGAGTGGGTTGCCATTTTCTTCTCCAATGCACGAAAGTGAAAAGTGAAAGGGAAGTCGCTCAGTCCTGTCTGACCCTTAGCATGGACTGTAGCCTACCAGGCTCCTCCATCCATGGGATTTTCCAGGCAAGAGTACTGCAGTGGGGTGCCACTGCCTTCTCCACCTAGACATTAGGGACACCAAATACAGCTTATGTGTGGAGACTCCAGCAATTAAGATATACTTTGTTCAGTGTTAAGCATGGAGTGAGGGTGGCCAAGCTATCCACAGACGGTTCTTGGATTTCTGGGCAAAGGGATCTGAGGGTGTTAGAAGTTGGCACTACTGAAGGGAAAGTGAAAGGTGGAAACTGCTGGAACATGAGTGTTAGTCACTGAATCATGTCCAACTCTTTGCGACCCCATGGACTGTAGCCCGCCAGACTCCTCTGTCCATGGGATTCTCCAGGCAAGAACACTGGAGTGGACTGCTGTTCCCTTCTCCAGGGGATCTTCCCAACCCAGGGATCGAACCTGGGTGTCCTGCATTGCGGGCAGATTCTTTACCCTCTGAGCCATTAGGAAAGCCCTTGCTGGAACATGAGGATTGGAGCCAAATCACCAGAGTGTGGGTTGAGGGTCAGCAATGCCAAGAACCACTCCAGCCAGCCTGGCAACAACCGGTCTCTGAAAGACAGGTCAGTTCAGGAGTCTGTGGGCCAGGCCCTCCCATGAGCTGGCTCAAGACCCTGACCTGGCCTCTGAGTTCCCACTGCCCCGGCTCTGTTGGATACAGGCCACAGCATCCTTGCTCCAGCAGAGAGCCCTGCAGGGGTCCCAGGTGGCTGCAGTCTCTCCTCTTGAGGCCATCCTGGGAAGTTCTCTGAAATGCCAGCCCAGAAGAGCTGAGTTAAAAGAGCATGCATGGCCTTTATGGAGAGGCGGCCACCCAAATGCCACAGAAGCACCACCTGCCCAGGCTTTTAAATATAGCGTCGTCATCTCTGCGTGTCTCTGTGGAGTGTGGCTCAAGACAGCTCTGTGAGAACTGCGCCCGGACACTCAGGGCACTGCCCTGTCGGCTGACCAGTGGGCACAGCCAGAGGCCAGAGGCTCAGCTTCCTCGAGTGGGCTGATTCATTTCAGTCGAATTCCATTCCCAGTTCCCCCACTTCTTTGTGACCCCGGGCAGCCACTGGCCTTCTCTGAGCCTTGTTTCCATATCTGAGGATGATGATAATGATTAAAGGTGATATACACAAAAACTGCTTAGCACACAGCCTGGCCAACAAACACTTAATTGATGCTAGCTTTACTATTATTAATTATTATGATCCTCAATGTGCTAAGCACTACGTGAAGAAGAATAAACCACAGCCCCAGCTCACAAGTCCCCGAGGAAGAGAGACATAGGCCACAGGAAAGGACAGAAGGCAAGCAGCATTTTGAGGAGGGGGAGTCAAGGAGGGAGGGGTTTATTCTGCAGGGGCACTGGCTAGACGAGGGCTTCAAGGGGGTGGCAGCACTGGCTTGCAAAGGATGAGCAGATTGTTGAGCTGCAGAGGAGGGAGACAGGGTGGCATGTGCTGGGGTCAGAGACAATTTGGTGTAATCATGGGGCTTCCCTGGTGGTTCAGTGGTAAAGAATCCGCCTGCCAAAGCGGGAGTTGCGGGTTCGATCCCTGACCTGGGAAGATCCCACATGCCGTGGACCAATGAAGCCCGTGTGCCATGATTACTGAGCCTGTGCTCCAAAGCCTGGGAGCTGCAGCTACAGAAGCCTGTGCACCCTAGAGCCTGAGCTCTGCAACAGAAACCACAATGGGAAGCCCTCACACCGCAACTAGAGGAAAGCTCACACAGCAACGAAGACTCAGCATCGTCAAAAATGAATAAATAAAGACATAAACTGAATACATATAAAAGAGGCAGCAATCTGGTATAATCAGACAACGCTTCCTGCACCCCCTCTAAGCCCAAGGTCGTGAACATGGGGCCCATGGTCCAAATTTCATTATGTACTTTGTTCATGTTTTAAAAAAATGTTTATCTCTAGCCAACATTTAAAGATCAGGAGATTTTACATAAAAATTGAGATTTCCAGCTTGCCAGAAAAATTAGGAAATGGGGCCACAGAGCCTTCTGTTCCTACGTAACAGCATAAAAAAATGAAAACAGTAATAATAGTAAATATTTACTGAGTGCTTAAAGTGTGCCAGGCGCTGCTTTAAGTGCTTTACACATACTAAGTCTCCAAATCCTCATGAAAGCCCTACAGGGTGAATGCAGTGATGGGGAACCCCGTTTTCTTGGCTGTTTCTCAAAGATAGGCAGCCTCCTTGCAAAGCCCCACAACCCTCATCCTCCCAGCTGAGAGCTCAGGATGGCAGCAAACGAAGGAGAGGCATATGTTTGGTGGGAAATGTGGAAATAATCAAGGGTGAGTGGATTCATGTAAGTAATTTAATTACCTCTCACAGCTATGAAATCTCTCAGTTTCCGCTTCCATTATTAATGATGAAGGTTAACTATCAGAGGACATCATCTATGGTTTCCTGACATACGAGGGAGGGAGGTTTAGGTGTCCCTAGGTAGCCATACCTGCTTCTCACTGATCAGGTTGGTCCCTGCCTCCAGCTGACCCCCACCCCCAGCTTGAAATTGACTGGGAGACACATTATACACTTTGTGATGGAAACACTCAGCACCACCTATGAATAGACTTGCCCCAAACATCGAACCTGAATATGATCAAGCCTCTAGATCCAATTGCCCATGCATGGCAAATACAGGGGACAGAGGACCAGGTCAAACCACACCACAGTGACAGAATCAGCAAGTCCCAGCCACAGGTGAGGTGACTTGCTCATGGTCCCACAGTGAGTGGTGGGCTGGGATTTGAACCCAAGTTCCTGAACACAGTATTCTCCTGAGACCACGTTAATTGCCCATGCATGGCAAATACAGGGGACAGAGGACCAGGTCAAACCACACCACAGTGACAGAATCAGCAAGTCCCAGCCACAGGTGAGGTGACTTGCTCATGGTCCCACAGTGAGTGGTGGGCTGGGATTTGAACCCAAGTTCCTGAACACAGTATTCTCCTGAGACCACGTAAGAGGCCAGAGAAAGTGCAGCTGGGCTTCCAGAGGGTGGGACAAGGAACCAGAACAGTCCAGAGCAAGAAGGGTGGTTCCTCTGCAAGGGGCAAGTCCCCTGGCCCTGCTCTCTAAAGGCCAGCTTTTGGCTTCCTTGACTAGTCCCAAACTCAGACTCTTGAGATACTGAATACTGTTGACCTCACGTGAGACTGTTGGCCCTGGTGCAATCAGCTGTGATCAGAGTAATGTTTTTAGGAAAAAGAGCCCAGTTATTTCCACACAGAGATCAGAGCACGGGGGGCGGGGAAGATGGCCAGGATGGTTACAGACAAGAATGTGTAGCAGAGATAGTATGACCAACTTGCCCTAATTTATCTTGGACTTTTCCAGTCTTACCATGCAGTTTTGTACCTGAATATCTTCTCAGTTTTAAAACCCAAAGTTTTGCATCTCAGGTAACCCTCAGTCCAGGGCCAAACCAGTTGGTCACCATATTTCAGAGGCACATGAGTCAGTCTCAATGTGTGGACTCTGTGTGAATCCTTGTTTAGTCGCGTCTGATTCTTTGCGACTCCAAGGACTACAGCACATCAGGCTTCCCTGTCCTTCACTATCTCCTGAAGTTGGCTCAAACTGATGTCAATTGAGTCAATGATGCCATTCAACCATCTCATCCTCTGTTGTTCCCTTCTCCTCCTGCCTTCAATCCTTCCTAGCATCAGTGTCTTTTCCAACGTGTCAGCTCTTCGAATCAGGTATTGGAGCTTCAGCTTCATTCTTTCCAATATATATTCAGAGTTGATCTTTAAGATTGATCTCCTTGCTGTCCAATGGACTCTCAAGAGTCTTCTCCAACACCACAATTTGAAGGCATCAATTCTTCAGCATTCAGCCTTGTTTATAGTCCAACTCTCACATCCGTACATGACTACCATCCTGGTATACACCAAAAAAATGATTAAAAAACTTAGGGGCCAATAAGGGACACTGAAGCATTGCCTGAGTACCAGGTATTAAGAAACTACTCTTAAGACAAAAAAAGTGCAACTATGTGTGGTAAGAATGTTAAGCAGACTTATTGTGGTGATCATTTTGCAATATATACAAATACTGAATCATTATGCTCTACACCTTTTCATACTAGTTTTAGAAAAGGCAGAGGAACCAGAGATCAAATTGCCAACATCTGCTGGATCATCGAAAAAGCAAGAGAGTTCCAGAAAAACATCTATTTCTGCTTTATTGACTATGCCAAAGCCTTTGACTGTGTGGATCACAAGAAACTGTGGAAAGTTCTGAAAGAGATGGGAATACCAGACCACCTGACCTGCCTCTTGAGAAATCTGTATGCAGGTCAGAAAGCAACAGTTAGGACCGGACATGGAACAGATTGGTTCCAAATAGGTAAAGGAGTACGTCAAGGCTGTATATTGTCACCCTGCTTATTTAACTTATATGCAAAGTATATCATGAGAAATGCTGGGCTGGATGAAGCACAAGCTGGAATCAAGATTGCTGGGAGAAATATCAATAACCTCAGATATGCAGACGACACCACCCTTAAAGCGAAGAAGAACTAAAGAGCCTCTTGATGAAAGTGAAAGAGGAGAGTGAAAAAGTTGGCTTAAAGTGCAACATTCAGAAAACAAAGATCATGGCATCCGGTCCCATCACTTCATTGCAAATAGATGGAGAAACAGTGGAAACAGTGTCAGACTTTATTTTTTGGGCTCCAAAATTACTGCAGATGGTGACTGCAGCCATGAAATAAAAAGA
>SJYT01029451.1:2945-26058 GCA_006410635.1 Cephalophus harveyi | reverse complement strand
GACAGGGAGGCCTGGCGTACTGTGGTTCATGGGGTCGCAAAGAGTCGGACACGACTGAGCGACTGAACTGAACTGAACTACATACAAAGTAGATAAAATAGATAACCAGCAAGGACCTACTATATAGTGCAAGGAACTATACTTTTAGTATCTTGCAATAACCTATAATAGAAGAGATTCTAAAAAGCTGTATATATATATGTAGAACTGAATCACTTTGCTGTATACTTGATGCTAACACAACACTGTAAATAAACAATATTCAATTTAAAAAATTTCAAAAGTATACTTGCAATGAGAAACCTTTCCCTGCAAGTCAAAATAAATATAAATTTAGATATTAATTTAAACTTATTAATGTGCACATCCCAACAACTTTCAGCAATGCTATTATGAATTGCTATAATTGTTGCCAATATAACTGATAAATTGTAATGCTTAAATTTTTATTTTTCTTTTAGGAAGATTAAGAACAATTACAAATGACCTTTACCTAGTTCCTCCCTCTTAAATTAATTGCCTCCAATTTTTTTTATTTTTGTGTTGGGTTATTTTTCTCATGATGTACTCTGCATATAAGTTAAATAAGCAGAGTGACAATATACAGCCTTGATGAACGCCTTTTCCCATATATGCATTACACAACCTTAAGTAGAGTCTGAGCCAAATCCTATAATCAAACACAAAGTTTCTGTAATGAAACCGAAGGCTTTAGATTTCAGAAGATTGAATGAGTTTTGAATGAGGCATTGTAAACAAGGGGCTTCCCAGGTGGTGTTAGTGGTAAAGAACCCAACTGACATTGCAGGAGACATAAGAGGTCCCTGGGTCAGGAAGACGCCCTGGAAGGAAGGTATAAAAACCCACTCCAGTATTCTTGCCTGGAGAATCCCCATGGACAGAGGAACCTAGTGGGCAACAGTCCATGGGACATGACTGAAGTGACCTAGCATGCACACACTCATATCCTAAACAAGAGAAAGAAGTTTCTTCTTTCTTTCTTCTTTTCTTTCATAGAACACAAGAGATCTATGAAGTTTATGCAGCCAAATGAATAAAACTAAACGCAGGGGTAAAATTTATTTTTGTCTTAGAAAAATACCAAAGGTAAAGTATGTGAACAATAAAATTGAGGGTAGTCATCAATTAGATCCATTAAACTATGACTTACTTAACAAATAATGAACTGTAACTTGCTTTCGCTGATCAAGCTCACTATTTTTTTTTTTTCTTTTTAAAAAAACTTACATGTCCTCAAAGCCTCACACAGCCTAAACCGTAAGATGTTTGTCTAAGTTGTTTTTCGGGAACTTGGAGTCAGCTGTTTCTAGTTTGAACTTGAGTCTGTTAAGACAGGTTGACCACCAACCTTCCCACTGGGCAACTGTAGTTCCTCAGCCCTGGTAGTTTGAAAGAGGAAAGGTGAGGATGTGACTTCCAGAAGTTAATTCATCTCCTCCTGTTTTCCTCAGCTACTTCTAAACAAGGGCTTTTGTACTGCTCTGGTTTTCTTTCTTAAAAAGTGGCAGAAACTGACACTGTTTTTTGTTTTTTTTTTTTCCTCACCGCCAGGTTGGATCCTACTCCACGTGAAAGCCACACCATCTTCATACAGTCACCTCAGGGATTTCTCTGATTTTCTATTTTTTTCCTGATGTTTTTCCTATGGGGTAGCTAATCTTGGATAAGGGAATCAGGAAGTATCTTAAATCAACATTTGGACAGGAAGAGAAAACAAAATTAAAATTCAATTACAACTTTCTCCAGTTTTCCTATGTGCCATTCTATATTGTCACTCTTGCTCAATTAGGTTTCTTAAATTTATTTCTCTAATTGAGATTTCTGGACCCAAGGTTATGAACACTTTTAAGTCTTTTGATACACACTGTCAAATTGCAATGAAATATTTAAATTTATCATATAGCTGTTAATGAGAGTGTTTATTTTCCCAGTCTAGGGCTAACACTGGACAGATAGTATTTACATTTTTTTCTGATTTGATAAATCATAGTTTTAGTTTTTCCTTGTGATGACAAACATTTTTATAAGTTTATTGTTCTTTAGTCACTAAGTCATGTTTGACTTTCACAACCCCACGTACTCTAGCCTGCCAGGAACTTCTGCCCATGTGATTTCCTAGGTAAGAATACTGGAATGGGTTACCATTTCCTTCTCCAGGGGAGATTCCCAACCCAGGGATTGAACCCACAGCTCTTGTGTCTTCTGCATTGCTAGGTGGATGCTTAACCACTGAGCCAGTGTCGGAAAGCCCTATAAATTTATTAGCCATCTGTGTTCTTTATTATTGCATTTTCCCATCATAAGTTTCGCCCACTCCTTCTTTTGAGAGTATCACCTTTTTCTTATTGAATTAGCAATACTAACTTATAAACTAATTAATATTAATATCTAATTAATAAATTAGAAAGTAGTAACATTACTTCTTGAGAAACCTATATGCAGGTCAGGAAGCAACAATTAGAACTGAACTTGAAACAACAGACTGGTTCCAAATAGGAAAAAGAGTACATCAAGGCTGTATATTGTCACCCTGCTTATTTAACTTATATGCAGAGTACATCATTAGAAATGCTGGGCTGGAAGAAGCACAAACTGGAATCAAGATTGCTGGGAGAAATATCAATAACCTCAGATATGCAGATGACACCACTTTTATGGCAGAAAGTGTAGATGAAAGTGAAAGAGGAGAGTGAAAAAGTTGGCTTAAAGCTCAACATTCAGAAAACTAAGTTCATGGCATCTGGTCCCATCACTTCATGGGAAATAGATGGGGAAACAGTGGAAACAGTGTCAGACTTTATTTTGAGGGGCTCTAAAATCACTGCAGATGGTGATTGCAGCCATGAAATTAAAATATGCTTACTCCTTGGAAGGAAAATTATGACTAACCTAGACAGCATATTAAGAAGCAGAGACATTACTTTGCCAACAAAGGTCCATCTATTCAAGGCTATGGTTTTTCCAGTGGTCTTCTATGGATGTGAGAGTTGGACTGTGAAGAAAGCTGAGCACAGAAGAATTGATGCTTTTGAACTGTGGTGTTGGAGAAGACTCTTGAGAGTCCCTTGGACTGCCAGGAGATCCAACCAGTCCATCCTGAAGGAGATCAGTCCTGGGTGTTCATTGGAAGGATTGATGTTGAAGCTGAAGCTCCAATACTTTGGCCACCTGATGCGAAGAGTTGACTCACTGGAAAAGACCCTGATGCTGGGAAAGATTGAGGGCAGGAGGAGAAGGGGATGACAGAGGATGAGATTGGCTGGATGGCATCACGGACTTGATGGACATGGGTTTGGGTGGACTCCGGGAGTTGGTGATGGACAGGGAGGCCTGGCATACTGCAGTTCATGGGGTTGCAAAGAGTCGGACATGACTGAGTGACTGAACTGAACATTACCTAGGAGAAGGCAATGGCACCCGACTCCAGTACTCTTGCCTGGAAAATCCCTTCCTGGATGGAGGAGCCTGGAAGGCTGCAGTCCATCGGGTCAGTGAGAGTCGGACAGGACTGAGCAACTTCACTTTCACTTTTTACTTTCACGCATTGGAGAAGGAAATGGCAACCCAGTCCAATGTTCTTGCCTGGAGAATTCCAGGGACGGGGGAGCCTGGTGGGCTGCCGTCTATGGGGTCGCACAGAGTCAGACATGACTGAAGCAACTTAGCAGCAGCAGCAGCAGTAACATTCCCTAGTGATAATTTCTTTGCTTCTTCTGATTTATCTCTACAATTCTCTAGCAACAAAAGGCATGTGGTGACAACTGAGAATGTGTAATACTTGGAAATGTCCTTCATCTTAATTACTAATACATTTTTTAATATTTCACTTTTTCAAGCATTTGTTCATGTTCTGTAAATAGATTTTACCAATCACCCTATTAAATCTTTTTTTCAATAAAATATATGAATTGACGCATTGTAAACTTCTCTCTTTGATCTTTAAACTGAGCATTTTTTTTTCTCTTGCTTAAATTAACTGTAACTTTACCTTATGTTATTATGTTCTAATGTCTTCTATACATCCTACTGTGCAGGCAACAGTGTTGCATTGTATTTTGCCTTAGCTTGTCCTTGTGTCGCAGGAAATGCTGTACTATTCATGGTTTCATAGCCTGAACTACCTGAAATATCTTGTCGATGTGAGGAACTGTTATATGAAGAACAATATATTCTGCTCGTTTACTGATGCTTCAGGCATGGGGCAATGGATGGCAGGTTTTCAGATCAGGATTTTTTTAATGTTATGGCAAACTTTTCAGATTTTCCACTGGTTATACCTGGGCTGCCACGTTACTCCTACTCCTCATCCTTGTGCATCCTCGTACCCCCACTTCCCATCACGTCTGATCATCAGTTGTCTGTCACCTATACTGTTCTTATTACAGTTAATATTTTTGGCATTTCTATTATAAGCAGGAACCACATGTAAACTCTCATTTTAAAATCTACCACTCTATGTTTGCTTCTTTACTGTGTTGATGGTTTCCTTTTTAAAATTCATCCCACCTGTTCTTCAGCTTCAGTGGGGTTCAGTTTCATGTATAAAATCTGCAAAAAAAAAAAAAAAAAAAGCCATCTTTCTTTCTGGTTTATACCTTTGGTTTATTTCCTGGTTCTCTACAACCTTTGGTTTATTTCCTCATTTTTCCTACTGTCATTACTGCTGAAACTCACAGGACTGTCTTCTGGGTCATGAATAATGCTGATAGCTCAATGTCACTGATGTTTGGTAGAGGTCTGAATATGTGCATAAGATTATTTTAGAAGTGACTATTTTTAAGTTTATGCATCAAAAGAGTGTTCTACTTGTTCTGAATTAACCAAGATCTCAAAATAGTTTCAAACCACTCTATATGCACAGGGTACTTGAACTAAATCCTGCCCCAAATAGCTTTCTCATGCATAAGGCCTAAGTAAAAATGCCTTTATTTTAAAATCATTACAGTTGTGAAACATTGTTTGGACCTTGCTACATCTACCTACTTATGGAGAAATAAACCGTTACCGTCTATTTAAATGATTAAATTTAATAGAAGTGCCAATTTTTCTTTCTTGAAGGAAGTAGGATGGCAGGTCCCTCACTCCCTGCTTGCACAGAGAGAGCCAGAGTAGCCAGCAGGCCTTCCTTTCCGTATCGGTAAATGTCAAGCTGTCTGACATTTAGTAATTGTGCAATCCCTCGCTACAGATGATTTATTGTATTGCCAGATGTCTCCTCGTCCAGCAACTGTCCTTCTTTCTATGCCTAGTGGGAAGCATGACTGCTACCTCAGCCTCATCCCTTTAGCCTTGTCCACACCACACCATGTTAGAAGGGCCCTTGATGAGGTTTCCTTCAAAACCTGCAGTCAGTTTTCCCAATGGGCTAGAGAGGACTATCCCTCTCACGTTCTTTATTGGCCCAGATCTATCTGGAGGTTTCAGTAGACCTTAAAACATAAAGTGAAAGAAATGTAAGTGAAAAGATTGAACCCAGGTCTCCTGCATTGCAGGCAGATTCTTTACCATCTGAGCCACCAGGGAAACCCCAAAAACATAAAAGTTAGGGAAAACAAGATTTATGGCATATGACTTCCTGTTGCCATGCCTCCCTTTTCAAAACATATACTGGAGTAAGGAGAGAAAAAGGCTTTGAGATTTTTACTTTTTCTTATTGTGTATTGTTACATCCCAGATAAAATGGCAAAAGAAGTGTCATTTTTACAGTGGTGATCAAGGCATTTCATATATAAAAATGCAGGTGTGTGTGTGTTTGTGTGTGTGTGCGTGCATGCATACTAAGTCACTCAGTCATGTCACACTCTTTGCAACCCTGTGGACTGTAGCCCACCAATCTCCTCTGTCCATGGGATTCTCAAGGCAAGAATACTGGAGTGGGTTGCCATGCCCTCCTTCAGGGGATCTTCCCTACTCAGGGATCAAACCCCCATTTCTTATGTCTTCTGCATTGACAGATGGGTTCTTTACCACTAGCCCCACCTGGTAAGACTCCAAACGGCAGGAGTTCTGCTTAAGTAAAAGCCTTGTGAGAATATCACTCTTATACTGAGGAAAAAAGTCTTGCAATATTCAAAATTATACATTTATTTCAGCTCATTGGAGAAATGCAATCAAAGGCAATGAGGTAAGCTGAATTCTAGAGAACATCAAGCCCTTCAAAGGAGAGATGAGACCTAAGAAATTCTGTTTTGGCAGAGCACAGGGCACTACAGTAGCAGCCCTATTGGGAGTAAGAGGAACACAACTGAAGTTCTAACAAATTTGTAAAGGCTGTGTGGGCTAATATGACAGTTTAGAAATCCCTGGGATCCCAAGACATAAGAGACATACAGATTTATTCAGCAGATTGTCTCCTTGAGCCGCATCCTGTGACTTCTGAGAATGATTTGACATAGATTGCAACAATATTGTTTTAGAGCTGTCTCCTAGAGTAATGGAAATAAAAGCAATAATAAACAAATGGGACCCAATTAAACTTAAAAGCTTTTGCACAGTCAAGGAAACTATAAACAAAACAAAAAGATAAAATACAGAATGAGGGAAAATATTTGCAAACAATGCTACCAACAAGGGATTCATTTTCAAAATATACAAATAATACATAAAGTTTAACATCAAAAAAGCAAATAACCCAATTAAAATTAAAAAGGACTGAAGATATAACTAGACATTTCTCCAAAGAAGACTTACACATGGCCAATAGGCACATGAAAAGATACTCAACACTGCTAATTATTAGAAAAATGGAAGTCAAAATGTCCATAAGGTATCACCTCACACCAGTCAGAATACTCATCTTCAAAAAGGCTACAAATAATAAATGCTGAAGAGGGTGTGGAGAAAAAGGAACCCTTCTACACTGTTAGTGGGAAAGTAAGTTGGTCCAACCATTATGATGAACAGCATGGAGAGTCCTTAAAATACTAAAAATAAAACTATCATATAATCCAGTGACCCCATTCCTAGGCATGTATCTGGTGAGTGAAGTCGTTCAGTTGTGTCCAACTCTTTGCAACCCCATGGACTGTAGCCTAACAGGCTCCTCCTTCAGTGGGATTTTCCAGGCAAGTACACTGGATTGGGTTGCCATTTCTGGAGACAACAATAATTCAAAAGATACATGGCCCCAGTGTTCCTAGCAGTTAGCCAAGATGTGGAAGCAACCTAAAAGCCCATCAACAGATAAATATGAATAAAGAACATGTGATACATATACACAATGGAATATAAGTCAACCATAAAAGAGCATGAAATAATGCTAATTGCAGCAACATGGATGGACCTAGAAATTATCATACTAAGAGAAGTCAGATAGAGAAAGACAAATATGATACCTCTTATATGTAAAATCCTTAAAAAATGACACAAATGAATTTTTTGAACTATTTTTGCATTTTTATCCCATTTATTAAAATACTTCCATTGTTTAAAGTCCTATAGTTTCGTTAGCAAGTCTTTTTTTCTGAAATGATATAAATTCTTGTATAGTAACATCATAAACATGGCCATTCACTTGATTAAAAGTTAAAGTCCTGTATTTGTATGATAAACTTGAGCAGAAAATCTTTCCTTAAGGAAATGACATTTATTTGGGAATAATATTTTTTCTAAAATCCTTCAATTCTATTTTTTCCAAAGTGATTTTAGCAATGGCTTAGTTGTTTTATACAATAAGGACAGAAATTAAAATTACAGTATGCATTGCTGTTAGGAATTGGGATTCATTTCAAAGGATTATCGGCTTTCGAACTGAGGGAAACCTTGTTTAACATAAAGTCAAGAGGACTGTAGCAAAACATAACAAAGGTAATATACAAGGAATGACAAAGGCACAGAGTTTTGGTCTATGTTTTGGCCAGAGTTTTGGTCTATGTTTTGGCCAGTGATATGGTGGAGATGATAGGGAGAAGATACAGAAAGCAAATAGACTAGGCACTAGTGATGTAGTCCAAATCCTGGGTGACAAACCCAACACTTCTCTTTGTCGAAATTTAGTGGACAAGCATATCACAAACCAAAGATAGGTTCTCCATCCACAAACTCTAAATTCACAATAGAGTGGCAGAGTGCCATTCCCAGAAGACTGCTCGCCAGGATACAAACCAAAAATCAGTAAGGACATTAAACACTCTGCTGTCATAGTTACTTGCCGTTGTGCTCCCCAGGCTTCCCAGAAAGCTCAGTGGTAAAGAATCTGCCTGCCAATGCTGGAGGTCCAGGAGATGCAGGTTGGATCCCTGGGTCAGGAGGATCCCCTGGAGGAGGAAATGGCAACCCACTCCAGCATTTTGCTTGGACAATCCCATGGACAGAGGAACCTGGAGAGCTACAGTCCATGGGGTCACAAAGTTAGACATGACTAAGCAACTGACCACATGAGCACATGCTGTCTAGGAACATAGACTCAAGAGGTCCAGTCGTGAACACTTCGGGCCCCCTGCTGTTCTAAATCAGTGGTTTGCAACTAGGTGCAATTTTGCCTTCTGGGGGACATGGTGGCTCAGAGGTTAAAGCATCTGCCTCCAATGTGGGAGACCTGGGTTCGATCCCTGGGTCGGGAAGATCCCCTGGAGAAGGAAATGGCAATCCACTCCAGTATTCTTGCCTGGAGAATCCCATGGACGGAGAAGCCTAGTAGGTTACAGTCCTCGGGGTCGCAAAGAGTCGGACACGACTGAGCGAGTTCACCTCAGAAACACTTTTGGTTGTCACACCTGGAAGACAGCATGCTACTGACATCTAGTGGGTAAAGGCCAGACATGCCTCTACGAATCCTATAATATATATGCCAGTCCCTTACCATAAAGAATTATGTGGATAGAAAGGTCAATTAGTGCTGAGGTTAGAAACCCTCATCTAGATGAAGGAAAGCCAACAGGTTCACTGGTAACTCCAGGCCTTGTTGTTCCTGTGCAGGAAAAATACGAAGAGGATCATCCTATGGTTCAAACATGCCAACCACCACCCAGAATTTGATGTTAGGAATCATGGCCTTTATTGTCCTTAAGAAACTGAGGTCCAGTCTAGAGACATCAATTTGCCCAAAATCACGTGTTGCATCAAGAGTAGAAAGAGGCCTTATACTGATGAACCTATCTGCAGGTAAAGGATGGAGATGCAGATGTAAAGAATGGACTTGTGGACACAGCAAGGAAAGGAGCTGCTGCTGCTGCTAAGTCGCTTCAGTCGTGTCCGACTCTGTGCGACCCCATAGACGGCAGCCCACCAGGCTCCCCGATCCCTGGGATTCTCCAGGCCAGAACACTGGAGTGGGTTGCCATTTCCTTCTCCAATGCATGAAAGTGAAAGTGAAGTCACTCAGTCGTGTCCAACTCTTAGCAACCCCATGGACTGCAGCCCACCAGGCTCCTCCATCCGTGGGGTTTTCCAGGCAAGAGTACTGGAGTGGGGTACCAAACTGAAAAAGTAGCATTGACATATATACACTGCTGCTGCTGCTGCTAAGTCACTTCAGTCGTGTCCGACTCTGTGCAACCCCATAGACGGCAGCCCACCAGGTTCCCCGATCCCTGGGATTCTCCAGGCAAGAACACTGGAGTGGGTTGCCATTTCCTTCTCCAATGCATGAAAGTGAAAAGTGAAAGTGAAGTCACTCAGTCGTGTCCAACTCTTTGCGACCCCATGGACTGTAGCCCACCAGGCTTCTCCGTCCATGGGATTTTCCAGGCAAGAGTACTGGAGTGGGATGCCATTGCCTTCTCCGATATATACACTACCATGTGCAAAATAGCTAGCTAGTGGGAAGCTGCTGTATAACACAGGGAACCCAGCCTGGCACTTTGTACCTACCCAGAGGAGTGGGCTGGTGGTTTAGGGGATTGGGAAGTAGGCTCAAGAGGGAGGGGATACATAGTTATGACTGACTCCCCTTGTGTGACAGAAAACAATACAACTTTGTAAAGCAATTATCTTCCAATTAAAAAAGAAAGAAATAGGCCTAGAACTCAAATATTACAGTTCTTCCATCTGGCACATTTATTTGCAAAATATGTGTCCTGCATTTAAAAGGCTGTTAAAAAATGGACAGGTCAAGAGAGCCACCTAGAGATTGTTCTGGGAAGATGAAACAGTACTAGGGAACAGGTGAGCCTTTCCACCAGCGAGTTGCCTTACCAATGAGTCAGTCTACCAGCAGGGGGCGGACAGCTACCTTCTTGAAAAAAATTTTCAATCAGCCTGTGTTACCAAGAAGATAAATCTTACAATCCACAGCCCCTGTCATTGAAGACAACTTGTTTTGGAACTTCGTAGAACTTTAAGATGCCAATTTACTTCAAGCTGACAGCTGTATAAGAGGGAGATGACATTCACAAACTTGTTTTTTTTTAATGACACCTTACTTCTGTACTAGCTTCAGTATGATTGAAAGCATGGGAATTGGGGTGAATATCCAGACTTTTAGGAGCAGAGAGTGGCCAAACCAAGTGTTCAGTTCCTGAAAAAATAACACAAGCCCTTGATCCTATGGCATCTTTAATAGAGCCACAATAATGAGTTAATATGAGATTACATCTTAGAGAAGACGAAGACGACTACAGCTAGATTTAGAATTAGTCTGGCAGATAAACTAGTGAATAGACTTTAGACATCAGAGATCTAGCTGTGTCAAATAAGAAAAACCTGGAGAAGTTTCAAGAGTGGAGTGCAGACAGAGAAAACAGGTTTGATTTGGGACCAAAGTGCTGTTTTCCACTGAAGAAAAAAAAAATGAGGATGTAAATTGTCTGAACTTGTCTCGGGATGAGAATGGAAGTGATGTGCAATGTATAGACTGCAGGCAACATTAGCATTCATTTTTAATTTTGAACTGAGTTTTAAAGCTTATAAACAACAGAGAAAACAGCTTCTTGATGTTATGTGGTATCCCTTCGTCACAAGAAACATTTTAAATCAAGCATTACAGATGTTTTTTATTTTATTGAAGTATAGTTGATTTGTAATGTTGTGTTAATTTCTGCTGAACAGCAAACTGATTCAGTTATATACATATTTTTTACATTATGGTTTATCACAGGATATTGCATATAGTTTCCTGTACTATACAGTAGGACCTTGTTGCCTATCTGTTCTATAGATAATAGTTTGCATCTGCTAACCCCAGATTCTCAATCTTGCCTCTCCCAACCTGAAACCACAGTTCTTTGTGTCTTGTTAGTATGTTTCCATTTTGTACATATGTTCATTTGTGTTGGGTCTTTTTGTTGGTTTTGTTTTGCTGTACTGGGTCTCTGTTGCTGTGAGGACTTTTCTCTAGCTGCAGCGAATAGGAGCTACTTTCTAGCTGCAGTGCATGAGCGTCTCATTGTGGTGGCTTCTCTTGTTGCAGAGCACAGGCTGTAGGGCACACAGGCTTCAGTAGTTGTGGCTCCCCGGCTCTAGACCACAGGCTCAATAGTTGTGGTGAACGAGCTTAGTTGCTCTGTGGCCTGTGAGATCTTCCCAAATCAGGGATCAAACCTGTGTCTTTTGCATTGGTAGGCAGATTCTTTACCACTGAGCCACCAGCTGTTGAGTCGCTTCAGTCGTGTCCGACTCTTAGCGACCCCATGGACTGCAGCCTACCAGGCTCCTCTATCCATGGGATTTTCCAGGCAAGAGTACTAGAGTGGGGTGCCATTGCCTTCTCCGACTGAGCCACCAGGGAAGCCCCCAAATCACTTGCTTCTTTAAATGTCTTTAAAATTCCAGGTAGACACAAATCATAGATTAGATTCTTTTTTCCCTAGCTGAAAGATACTTGGCTTGTGCTATACCCAAGATTCTTAGAGATATATTCACATAACCTCTGTGGATAAGTTTGGGGGTTCATGGCAGAGTTCTGTTGCCCGAAGTAGGAGAATGTGGCCATCATTTTTTAAAATTCAGATATTGAATGGGACTTCCCTGATATTTCAGTGGTTAAGACGCTGTGCTTCCAAGGTAAGGGGCTCAGGTTCAATCCCTGGTTAGGGAGCAAGAATCCCACGTGCCATGAAAAGTGTTAGTCACTCATCTGTGCCCGACTCTTTGCGACCCCGTGGGCTATAGCCCGCCAGGCTCCTCCATCCGTGGAATTCTCCAGGCAAGAATACTGGAGTGGGTACCCATTCCCTTCTCCAAGAGATCTTCCTGACCCAGGGATCAAATCTGGGTTTCCTGCGCTGCAGGCAGATACTTTACTGTCTGAGCCACCAGGAAAGCCGTCACATGCCATGAGGCACAGCCAAAAAAAAAAGTCATATATTGAAGGGTGAACCTTGGAAATGCAGATCAATGAACTTAAGCTCAATACCTGGCAAAATTCTAGTATGGATTATTAAATAGATGGAGAATGAGAATTTAGGAAAACCCGTCGCCAGCCACTGCTAGTCAGAATGTTTAAAGCTTTTGAGTCTGCTGCATCTGGGCTGCCAAGGACAATATACCCTTTAAAGGGCCAGTTACCTAGCAGCAAGTCCTCCCATCCTGTACTCAGTTCAGAGCATCCTAAAGGTGTTTTCATTTCTTAGTGTTAACAAAATCATATTTTGAATGAGAAAGAACTGAATCTTACTATGCTGTAAATTGTTTAAGATGCTGCCTCAGGGAAGCCCTGAGTTTTTCACAGCCACTGAGCACTAAGCACTGACAAAGGGAAAGCACTTTTCCAGACATCACTGTAGGCAGAAAATGAATGTTGCAGAGGAAATCTTGCCTGGCTAAATGCTATTTTTTCCTGTAACTTAAATTAAGGATTTTAAGAAATAGAATAACATACTTTCCTTAATTAATCACAGTGAATATGGCTTATCATTTTCAATATCATTTTTTTAAAATGATAACTTACCCCAGATCAATTACTCTTGGCAAGACTATACCAACTGCTGTAGTCCGTATTTCTTGTTCTGGCAATCCTTCATTAGGAAAACTTCCTTAGAAGTTAGTGAAAGTGAAGTCGCTCGACTGTGTCTGACTCTTTGTGACCCCATGGACTTTAGCCCACCAGGCTCCTCCGTCTATGGGATTTTCCAGGCAAGAATACTAGAGTGGGTTGCCATTTCCTTCTCCAGGAGATCTTCCCAACCCAGGGATTGCACCCGGGTCTCCTACATTGTAGGCAGACGCTTTATCATCTGAACCACCAGGGAAGTCAAGTAGAAATTTATACATATATAAATTATATATGTTTTATATAATTTACATTTATATATTTTTTTCTTTAACAGTTATATGGTCCATTTTTTTCTTAGGTAATCTTTCCTCAAGTTAAATTTCCAACCTGCTGTCATGCATTTGTCTCATCCTTGAATGTGTTCAGAGTTAGGAATAAAATGGATTTCGCTTTCTCCAGAGGAAATCTCTTAAATTATATCACTTTTTCATTGGGTATTTTCTGCCATTTTGTGAATTTCCTGACTATGTGATCAATACTTTTTACAGAAATATATATTATTGACTATTAGAAGGTGTTTATTAAGGTAAACAAACAACTGTTTTTCATAAATGCAGTTTCTCACCCACTGTTCTTCCGTCTAACTCCCACCTCTAATTTTGACACTTTTTATTAGTTAGAAATACTTTCAGTGGCAAATAATAGAAAACACACTAACTGTGGCTTAAGTAGACAGGAGTTCATTTTTCTCATATATCAAGAAGTCCCGAGGATGGCAGCCAGGGCATCTGGTAGCTCATTGATGTTATTGAGGATCCAAGCTATTTTCTGCCATCTTCAGCCTCTCAGCTTCTATAATCATGGCAATTGTCTCATTTGGCTCCACCTTTGGGCAGACAGAGAGAGAGAGAGAGAGAACAGCAAAAGGCCAAAGGTCTATGCTAGACAAGTCTGTCCATTAAAAAATCCTTTCACTTAATTGACCCTGACTGGGTTACTCTGGCATCTTCACACCAATCATTGGAAGATGGCTAGAGAGAAAGCCTGTGGATGGGACAGACTTCACCAAGCAAGCCCATCTGCCACATTTACTTATCTCTTCCTACCACACCCTCCATCCTAGTGAAATAGTAATTTCAGTGATTCTTAACATGTTTTGATTGTTCAGTACTGCCAAGCGTGATACAGAGTAAATTATATTCATTATATTGTTTAAATCTGATAAAATCCCATGCAATAATCATCAGTTCAGTTCAGTCACTCAGTCATGTCACTGATATTATTAATATTCTTATTTTAATGTTGAAAAATGAGAGAGGTCATATGGCTAATAAGTGGCAAGGGATAGATCTGGACCAATGAAATGTCATGAACTTAGTAAACACTGATTTGGCCTCCCAGCTATGAGCTACAGTATGAAAAGTGGACTTAGAGATTCTTTTTCTCCTTTTACATTTACAAAAACGTAAAATTCTTGAGTGTTAATGTTTCAGACTGCTCCGATACCTAAACTTTTGAAAAGAAAGTGAACCTGTAAGATGAAATGTGAGGAAAAATCAAATTTTTATCTACAATCAATGATCTTTGTCCTATTTTCTCTTTGAGAGGAGGGACAAGGGGTTTGAGAAGAATGCTAAGTTAGGGGTGCAGGATCTGATTTTTTTCTTAAGGCACTTGAGGCAGAAGGGCAAGCTGCTTTCTTTATTTAATTTTTATTATTTTTTAGGGTTTTTTTTTGGCCTTGCCTCAAACAATGTGGGATCTTAGTTCCCCAAACAGGGATTGAACCTGCACCCCTACACTGCAGTGTGGAGTTTTAATCAATCAACTGACAGGGAAGTCTCTAGGCTCTGAGTTTTTGTTTTGTTTTGTCCTGTTTATTCCAGTAAATGATATAAGATTATAGTCCAGATTTTTAAGGAAAAAAAGTTAAATCAAGCCTGGAAGAAACAGCTTTCTTAAGTGTCTACAATGCCAGTATGAAAATAAAAAAGTGTTTCATCAGTACATCTAAGTTTTTTTATATGCAGTGATGAGCACTAACATTCAGTTCCGTTCAGTTCAGTCACTCAGTCGTGTCCAACTCTTTGTGACCCCATGAATCGCAGCACGCCAGGCCTCCCTGTCCATCACCAACTCCGAGAGTTCACTCAAACTCACGTCCATCGAGTCGGTGATGCCATCCAGACTAGGCTCTGATTTTAACACTCTTCAGTTGTGTGAACTTGAGCTGGGAAATGTTTAGCACCTGGTTCTCTGGGGATAGCTTTGACATGAATGTTGATTGATAATTGTACTTGTGTTACCAAGACTAAAGTGAGGCCATGAAGGATTTGTGTTGGATCTTCACTTGTCAATGACGTGACTTCTTCACTAAGTCAGATAATAGCACTTAAATATAAAGGAGATTTTCTCAGTTTTTCACAATGTAACAGCTATGGGCCAAACACATTTTTAAGTTTAATCTGTTTTATTAACATTTTCTTCATTTTCTTTTGAAAGTTTAGACAGTCAACATTCTGAAAAATTGAACACTGACTTCCACCATGTAAATATTTCCCTTATAGCCAGTTTCAAGCTACCAATGTGATGTTGCTGAATGTGGGATTGGAAAAATGGGCAGTAAAGAGCACACCATTATACATTGTTTCCATTATACAGATACAATAGATATAAGTAACCTTAAGAGAACACTAAAATAATGGGTTGGCCAAAGAGTTCATTCAGGTTTTCCATAACATCTTATGGAAAAACCCCAACATACTGTTTGGCCAACCCAATAATTAGAAAGTGATGAGATGTGAGTATCTATTACTTTTATTTTTAATATGATATATTTAATTTTTAATAATGACTGTGTTTAACAACTGGATCCCAAGACTCCTGAAACCTTAACGATGGACTGACTCTCAGGAGCCCATTGGAGTGAGGCCCAGTACCTGATTTAATCTATTTGACTTACTATTTCCTTAGTATAAAAGGGAAATTAAAATGCTTGCCTTGTCTAACAATCTATGATTGTTGTGAGAGTTACATAAAATGATCCATTTGGTGAAAGAACTTCCTAATGTCAAAGAAAGTGAGAGTGAAAGTTGCTCAGTCATGTCCGACTCTTTGCAACCCCATTCACTATACAGTCCATGGAATTCTCCAGGCCAGAATACTAGAGTTGATAGCCTTTCCCTTTTCCAGGGGATCTTCCCAACCCAGGGATGGAACCCACGTCTCCCACATTGCAGGCAGATTCTTTACCAGCTGAGCCGCAAGGGAAGCCCAAGTATACTGGAGTGGGTAGCCTATCCCTTCTCCAGTGGATCTTCCTGACCCAGGAATCAAACCAGGGTCTCCTGCATTGCAGGTGAATTCTTTACCAACTGAGCTATGAGGTAAGCCCCCTAATGCCAAAGTACTATGTAAATATTATCTCAGGAAAAAAATTTTAAAAAGGAGAAATGTAGGAAGAGAAAGCAAAAAGCATGTCCTGGAGAAATGAGCACTATTTCAAAGAGATAAAATTAAAAATAAATCTCAGATCAATCCATCACTTTGACAGTAAAGACATTCTGCTAGGGTTCAGGAAGGGAAATTAACTCAGGGATGTGGGGAATGGTAAAACTGGCCAATTCTTTGCATTTTCTCCCACCAAGAGGTTAACGATGGACTCACCTGGTAACTTGCTTTGGCCAGTAGAGTGTGACACAGTCAATGTACCATTAGTTCTGGGCTTGGCACACTTCTAATTGCTGCTCTTGGAACCTAATGACTGCAATATGATGGGAACAGGGGGCAACTTCAGACTTAGGAGGGACCCCTCAGAAGAGATTAGCTAAGCCTGCCTAAGTCAGATGATTGCCGAGTTGAGCCCAGCCCAAATTATTGAACTTCAGCACCATGAATTGAATAAATGGAGGTTGTTTAAATCACTAAGACTTGAGGTAGTTTGTTACTGAACTTAAGCTCAATACCTGGCAAAATTCTAGTATGGATTATTAAATAGATGGAGAATGAGAATTTAGGAAAACCCGTCACCAGCCACTGCTAGTCAGAATGTTTAAAGCTTTTGACTCTGCTGCATCTGGGCTGCCAAGGACCATATACCCTTTAAAGGGTCAGTTACCTAGCAGCAAGTCCTCCCATCCTGTACTCAGTTCAGAGCATCCTAAAGGTGTTTTCGTTTCTTAGTGTTAACAAAATCATATTTTGAATGAGAAAGAACTGAATCTTACTATGCTGTAAATTGTTTAAGATGCTGCCTCAGGGAAGCCCTGAGTTTTTCACAGCCACTGAGCACTAAGCACTGACAAAGGGAAAGCACTTTTCCAGACATCACTGTAGGCAGAAAATGAATGTTGCAGAGGAAATCTTGCCTGGCTAAATGCTATTTTTTCCTGTAACTTAAATTAAGGATTTTAAGAAATAGAATAACATGCTTTCCTTAATTAATCGCAGTTAATATGGCTTATCATTTTCAATATCATTTTTTTAAAATGATAACTTACCCCAGATCAGTTACTCTTGGCAAGACTATACCAACTGCTGTAGTCCGTATTTCTTGTTCTGGCAATCCTTCATTAGGAAAACTTCTTTAGAAGTTAGTGAAAGTGAAGTTGCTCAGTTGTGTCCGACTCTTTGTGACCCCACGGACTTTAGCCCATCAGGCTCCTCCGTCTACGGGATTTTCCAGGCAAGAATACTAGAGTGGGTTGCCATTTCCTTCTCCAGGAGATCTTCCCAACCCAGGGATTGCACCCGGGTCTCCTGCATTGTAGGCAGACGCTTTATCATCTGAGCCACCAGAAAGTCAAGTAGAAATTTATACATACATAAATTATATATGTTTTATATAATTTACATTTGTATAATTTTTTTCTTCTAACAGTTATATGGTCCATATTTTTCTTAGGTAATCTTTCCTCAGGTTAAATTTCCAACCTGCTGTCATGCATTTGTCTCATCCTTGAATATGTTCAGAGTTAGGAATAAAATGGATTTCGCTTTCTCCAGAGGAAATCTCTTAAATTATATCACTTTTTCATTGGGTATTTTCTGTCATTTTGTGAACTTTCTGACTATGTGATCAATACTTTTTACAGAAATATATATTATTGCCTATTAGAAGGTGTTTATTAAGTTAAACAAACAACTGTTTTTCATAAATGCAGTTTCTCACCCACTGTTCTTCCGTCTAACTCCCACCTCTAATTTTGACACTTTTTATTAGTTAGAAATACTTTCAGTGGCAAATAATAGAAAACACACTAACTGTGGCTTAAGTAGACAGGAGTTCATTTTTCTCATATATCAAGAAGTCCAGAGGATGGCAGTCCATGGCATCTGGTAGCTCCCTGATGTTATTGAGGATCCAAGCTATTTTCTGCCATCTTCAGCCTCTCAGCTTCTATAACCATGGCAATTGTCTCATTTGGCTCCACCTTTGGGCAGACAGAGAGAGGAAGAGAGAGCAGCAAAAGGCCAAAGGTCTATGCTAGTCAAGTCTGTCCATTAAAAAATCCTTTCACTTACTTAATTGACCCTGACTGGGTTACTCTGGCATCCTCATACCAATCATTGGAAGATGGTTAGAGAGAAAGCCTTTGGATGGGACAGACTTCACCAAGCAACCCCATCTGCCACATTTACTTATCTCTTCCTACTACACCCTCCATCCTAGTGAAATAGTAATTTCAGTGATTCTTAACATGTTTTGATTGTTCAGTACTGCCAAGCATGATACAGAGTAAATTATATTCATTATTTTGTTTAAACCTGATAAAATCCCATACAATAATCATCAGTTCAGTTCAATTCAGTCACTCAGTCGTGTCACTGATACTATTAATATTCTAATTTTAATGTTGAAAAATGAGAGAGGTCATATGGCTAATAAGTGGCAAGGGATATATCTGGCCCAATGAAATGTCATGAACTTAATAAACATTGATTTGGCCTCCCAGCTGTGAGCTACAGTACGAAAAGTGGACTTAGAGATTCTTTTTCCCCTTTTAAGTTTACAAAAACGTAAAATTCTTGAGTGTTAATGTTTCAGACTGCTCCGATACCTAAACTTTTGAAAAGAAAGTGAACCTGTAAGATGAAATGTGAGGAAAAATCAAATTTTTATCTACAATCAATGATCTCTGTCCTATTTTCTCTTTGAGAGGAGGGACAAGGGGTTTGAGAAGAATGCTAAGTTAGGGGTGCAGGATCTGATTTTTTTTTAAGGCACTTGAGGCAGGAGGGCAAGCTGCTTTCTTTATTTAATTTTTATTATTTTTGAGGGGTTTTTTTGGCCTTGCCTCAAAGAATGTGGGATCCTAGTTCCCCAAACAGGGATTGAACCTGCACCCCCTACACTGCAGTGTGGAGCTTTAATCAATCGACTGACAGGGAAGTCTCTAGGCTCTGAGTTTTTGCTTTGTTTTGTCCTGTTTATTCCAGTAAATGATATAAGATTATAGTCCAGATTTTTAAGGAAAAAAGTTAAATCAAGCCTGGAAGAAACAGCTTTCTTAAGTGTCTACAACGCCAGTATGAAAATAAAAAAGTGTTTCATCGATACATCCAAGTTTTTTTATATGCAATGATGAGCACTAACATTCAGTTCCGTTCAGTTCAGTCACTTAGTCGTGTCCAACTCTTTGTGACCCCATGAATCGCAGCACGCCAGGCCTCCCTGTCCATCACCAACTCCGAGAGTTCACTCAAACTCACGTCCATCGAGTCGGTGATGCCATCCAGACTAGGCTCTGATTTTAACACTCTTCAGTTGTGTGAACTTGAGCTGGGAAATGTTTAGCACCTGGTTCTCTGGGGATAGCTTTGACATGAATGTTGATTGATAATTGTACTTGTGTTACCAAGACTAAAGTGAGGCCATGAAGGATTTGTGTTGGATCTTCACTTGTCAATGACGTGACTTCTTCACTAAGTCAGATAATAGCACTTAAATATAAAGGAGATTTTCTCAGTTTTTCACAATGTAACAGCTATGGGCCAAACACATTTTTAAGTTTAATCTGTTTTATTAACATTTTCTTCATTTTCTTTTGAAAGTTTAGACAGTCAACATTCTGAAAAATTGAACACTGACTTCCACCATGTAAATATTTCCCTTATAGCCAGTTTCAAGCTACCAATGTGATGTTGCTGAATGTGGGATTGGAAAAATGGGCAGTAAAGAGCACACCATTATACATTGTTTCCATTATACAGATACAATAGATATAAGTAACCTTAAGAGAACACTAAAATAATGGGTTGGCCAAAGAGTTCATTCAGGTTTTCCATAACATCTTATGGAAAAACCCCAACATACTCTTTGGCCAACCCAATAATTAGAAAGTGATGAGATGTATCTATTACTTTTATTTATATGATATATTTAATTTTTAATAATGACTGTGTTTAACAACTGGATCCCAAGACTCCTGAAACCTTAACGATGGACTGACTCTCAGGAGCCCATTAGAGTGAGGCCCAGTACCTGATTTAATCTATTTGAGTTACTATTTCCTTAGTATAAAAGGGAAATTAAAATGCTTGCCTTGTCTAACGATCTATGATTGTTGTGAGAGTTACATAAAATAATCCATTTGGTGAAAGAACTTCCTAATGTCAAAGAAAGTGAAAGTGAAAGTTGCTCAGTCATGTTCGACTCTTTGCAACCCCATTCACTATACAGTCCATGGAATTCTCCAGGCCAGAATGCTAGAGTTGGTAGCCTTTCCCTTTTCCAGGGGGTCTTCCCAACCCAGGGATGGAACCCACGTCTCCCACATTGCAGGCAGATTCTTTACCAGCTGAGCCGCAAGGGAAGCCCAAGTATACTGGAGTGGGTAGCCTATCCCTTCTCCAGTGGATCTTCCTGACCCAGGAATCAAACCAGGGTCTCCTGCATTGCAGGCAGATTCTTTACCAACTGAGCTATGAGGGAAGCCCCCTAATGCCGAAGTACTATGTAAATATTATCTCAGGAAAAAAATTTTAAAAAGGAGAAATGTAGGAAGAGAAAGCAAAAAGCATGTCCTGGAGAAATGAGCACTGTTTCAAAGAGATAAAATTAAAAATAAATCTCAGATCAATCCATCACTTTGACAGTAAAGACATTCTGCTAGGGTTCAGGAAGGGAAATTAACTCAGGGATGTGGTGAATGGTAAAACTGGTCAATTCTTTGCATCTTCTCCCACCAAGAGGTTAACGATGGACTGACCTGGTAACTTGCTTTGGCCAGTAGAGTGTAACACAGTTAATGTACCATTAATTCTGGGCTTGGCACACTTCTAATTGCTGCTCTTGGAACCTAATGACTGCAATATGATGGGAATGGGGGGCAACTTCAGACTTAGGAGGGACCCCTCAGTAGAGATTAGCTAAGCCTGCCTAAGTCAGATAATTGCCGAGTTGAGCCCAGTCCAAATTATTGAACTTCAGCACCATGAATTGAATAAATGGAGGTTGTTTAAATCACTAAGACTTGAGGTAGTTTGTTACAGAGTAAAAACCAACATTGCAGTATTCAAGGGCTCAAGGGTTTATATCAGGTTCTTAGTCCAAGTTTGTATTCGATTTTCCACATTACTTATTGTCAATTTGTATAAGAGCCTGTGAGTATGCATTTTTTTTTAATTGAAGTATAGTTGATCCATAACGATATGTTAGTTTTAGGTGTACAGCAAAGTGATTCAAATATACATTTGTGCATATATATATATATTCTTCTTCAGATTCTATTCCATGACAGATTATTATAAGACATTAAGTATAGTTTCTTGTGCTGTATAGTAAGTCCTTGGTGATTATCTATTTTACATATGAAAAGTGAAAGTGTTGCTCAGTCATGTCTGACCATGACCCCATGTACCGCAGTCTGCCAGGTTCCTATGTTCATGGAGACTCAAGTTCAGTCTCTGGCTCGGGAAGATCCCCTGGAGTAGGAAATGGCAACCCACTCCAATATTCTTGCCTGGAAAATTCCATGGATGGAAAAGCCTGGTGGGCTGCAGTCTATGGGGTCACAAAGAGTCAGACATGAAGCTTCACTACTATATATACAATAGATAATTAATAAAGACCTGCTTCCCTTGTAGCTCAGTTGGTAAAGAATCTGCCTGCAGTGCAGGGATCCCTGGGTTCGATCCCTGGGTTGGGAAGATCCCCTGGAGAAGGAAATGGCAACCCACTCCAGTATCCTTGCCTGGAAAATCTCATGGACAGAGGAGTCTGGTGGGCTGCAGTCCATGGGGTCACAAAGAGTCGGGCACTTCTGAGCGACTAACACACTTACTGTATAGTATAGGTACTCTTCTTAATACTCTATAATGACCTATATAGGAAAAGAATCTAAAAAAGAGTGGATATGTGTGTGTGTGTGTGTGTGTGTGTATAACTGATTCACTTTGCTGTATAGGAGAAACTAACACATCTTATATCAACTATACTCTAATAAAAATTTTTAAAAATCAAACTCATAACTTTTTTCTCATCATTGTATCAGAACATAAAATAGATGCCTGTCAAACTCTTGGTGTAAGATTCTGTATTACGCCACATTCAAAAAAGTTCTCTGTGCTTGTTTATTATCGACACAGAAATATTAACATGATTTTTATCTTTGAAAAATGTAACATCAGCATTCCCTGGAGCCAGCTCACTTGGTACAGAAGAGTTAGAAATGCGGTAAAAATAAATTCTATGATCTTGTTCTTAATAATTTTCCAAGATACTATTTTTCAAAGTACATATTTATTTAAGTGTTCAGACATCATTCCTGGATAGTTAGAGCAATGATTCCATTCTGAGGCTTTTAAAAAAAATTGTTAAATTAGCTTTTTGGATCATATGGTACACACTATGGGGTCTGCTTGAATTACAAACAGTCCTGTTTCTAACACTCCCACCATTTTTGGGAGGCTGGGGCATGACTAAAAAATCCACCCATCTTGAAGGAGATGCAAGAGATATGGATTTAGTCCTTGAGTTGGGAAGATCCCCTGGAATAGGAAATGGCAGTATTCTTGCCTGGAAAATTCCATGGACAGAGGAGCCTGGTAGGCTGCAATCCATGGGGTCACAAAGAGCTGGACACGACTGAGTGACTGAGCGCACACACACTTGAAATGCTGAGAACAGAAGGAAGAAGGAAGGGGCATGACAAAGAGAGGCAGAAATTAATTGGAAATATACTATGACTAATAGTCATGATTAAAAAAAAAAAAAAAAAA
>SJYT01029446.1:380773-404530 GCA_006410635.1 Cephalophus harveyi | reverse complement strand
CAATTTGATCTCTGGTTCCTCTGCCTTTTCTAAATCCAGCTTGAACATCAGGAAGTTCACGGTTCACGTATTGCTGAAGCCTGGCTTGGAGAATTTTGAGCATTACTTTACTAGCATGTGAGATGAGTGCAAGTGTGCGGTAGTTGGAGCATTCTTTAGCATTGTGTTTCTTTGGGATTGGAATGAAAACTGACCTTTTCCAGTCCTGTGGCCATTGCTGAGTTTTCCAAATTTGCTGGCATATTGAGTGCAGCACTTTCACAGCATCATCTTTTAGGATTTGAAACAGCTCAACTGGAATTTCATCACCTCCACTGGCTTTGTTTGTAGTGATGCTTTCTAAGGCCCACTTGACTTCACATTCCAGGATGTCTGGCTCTAGATTAGTAATCACACCATCATGATTCAGTTCTCCCCAAATTACACACAGGCATACAACATTCAAACTACTGAAAATTAAAGATAAAGAAATTTTGAATGAGGTCAGAGGGGGAATAATACCACACCTACAGAGGAACAAACATATGAATTGAGATCTGACTTCTTCTCTAAAATTATGCAAGTAAGAAGAGGGTAAAGGGAAATATTTAAAGTGTTGAAGAGAAAGAAACATTAACCTAGAATTCTGCATACTGGGAAATTATCATCCAAAAGTGAAGGAGAGGCAGTGCGCCAGGTGATGGTCGCATAGGTCTCTTGCTTCAACAGTGTTTGGAGGGAACAAACCCAAGGACACCCCTTGCTCCAACCTCCCATTACCCTCCAATATTTTTTCTAATCACAACTGTCAGAATCGGCCATTCAGCTGTCTTCAATCACTAGAACCAGCCAACACCATTTCTGAGCTTACCTCCTTATTACCGATCAACTATGAGATTCGTCAGAATTATTCCACAGAGGTGAGGGCCACCATCAACCTCCTGCATTTGCAGCCTTCCTACACCTACCTCTCTTTGGACTTCTATTTTCACCAAGAAAATGTGGGTCTGAAGGGCATGGGTCATTTTTTCTGCCGGTTGGCCTAGGAGAATGGCAAAAGTGCCCAGCTGTCTCTTGAAAATGCAAAACCAGTGTTGGGGTTATGTCCCCTTCCAGGACGTGCAGAAACCGTCTCAAGATGAGTGGGGTAAAACCCAGGATGCTATGGAAGCCACCCTTCTCATGGAGAAGAACCCGAGCTATGCCCTTTTAGATCTGCATGACCCCCGCAGATGCCCACCTCTGTGACTTCCTGGAGAGCCACTTCTTGGAGGAGCAGGTGAAACTCATCAAGAAGATGGGTGACCACCTGACCAACCTTCACAGGCTGGCTGGTCCTCAGGCTGAGTTAAGGGAATATCTCTTGGAAGCACGACTAGAAACCTCTGGAGCCTAGCGGACTTTGAGGAGCCCCTCTGGTGTCAGGGCTTCTACATGAAGCCCCTCTCTGCAGCCACTAGGCAGCTTTTTAACCCCCCAGGGGGCCCTCTCCCAAGCCTTGGACCAAATGCAAACAATAAGACTTTTTGCAGCAAAAAAACAAAGTGAATGAGAAATAAAGACGTTCTCAAATAAAGATTGAGAGAGATTTGTTGCCAATAGATCTGCCTTTTCAGAAATGTTTAAGGAAGTTCTTCAGACAAAAGGAAAATTATATAGATCAGAAACTCGGATTTACAAAAGGAAAAAACATTAGAGAAAGAATAAGCGAAGGTAAAATAAAGCTTTCTTGCTTCAAAATAATAAAAGCAACTTATATATTCTATGATTTTACCAAAATGAAAAGAAACTGGGAGGCAGAGACAATGAAGTTAAGAGAAGTGTGGGCGTACTAATTTCCTCATCTTACCTAGGAGAGAATCAGGTTTTACTAAATAGTTGATGGATCAAGAAAAAAGAAGTTTAAATATATTTTTGTAAGCTAAATAGGAAGTTATAAAATAATCAAAATTGCATGAAAGAGTAGGGAACTGAGAAG
This sequence comes from Cephalophus harveyi, assembly GCA_006410635.1. Classification (NCBI taxonomy): domain Eukaryota; kingdom Metazoa; phylum Chordata; class Mammalia; order Artiodactyla; family Bovidae; genus Cephalophus; species Cephalophus harveyi. The sequence goes on along the minus strand of SJYT01029446.1, from coordinate 402,573 downwards.
TGTTAAACGGGCTAAACTCCAACTCTTTCATTGAAGACTGTCAGGAGTATTCCTGACAGTTGATAAGCCAAATAAAAGAGACACAGAATACTATTCAGCGCTCTAGATATATCCATGCTGCTAAGTCACTTTGGTCGTGTCCGACTCTGTGCGACCCCATAGATGGCAGCACACCAGGCTTCCCCATCCCTGGGATTCTCCAGGCAAGAACACTGGAGTGGGTTGCCATTTCCTTCTCCAATGCATGAAAGTGAAAAGTGAAGTGTAGTCGCTCAGTCGTGTCCGACTCCTAGCGACCCCATGGACTGCAGCCCACCAGGCTCCTCTGTCCATAGGATTTTCCAGGCGAGAGTACTGGAGTGGGGTGCCATTGCCCTCTCTGAGATATATCCATAAGAAGGACCAAAACCAGAAACGATCCAAAGTGGTTAACTCCAAGGCATGGACTCACAGTTGTGAGCTGGAGAATGGAGAGCAAAGACATTTTTCTTGTCAATTTATACATTTCTCTTTTCTTCATATTTATTTTTATTTATTTATTTGACTACACTGGGTCTTAGTTGTCACACGCAGGATCTTTAGCTGCAGTATGTGGAACCTAGTTCCCTGACCAGGGATCGAACCCTTCCCTGCCCCCCACTTCAGCATAGGGAGTGCAGAGTCTTAAACTCTGAGACCAGCTGGGAAATCCCCAGTTTAAATGCTTCTAAATTGGAGGTTAAAGTTTTACTTGCATGACTATGTCTGTTATTTAAATACTTTTAAAAAGTAGAATTTTAGGTAGGAAACCTATAAAATAAAGTTTCAGAGGAAAATCCATACCAATAATTGTATCATTTTGCAAGAAAGACTGCAAATAGATGGCCAAAATTTCAACTCAAGAAACCAGAAAAATAAAAACAAATAAGCCCAAAGAAGCAGAAAGAATAAATGAAGATTAAAGTAAAAACTTGTAAGGGAGTAACAGTATGTGTGTGTTGTGTGCTCAGTCACATCCAACTCTGTGAGACCCTGTGGACTGTAGCCTGTCAGGCTCCTCGGTCCATGGGATTCTCCAAGGCAAGAATACTGGTATGGGTTGCCATGCCCTCCTCCAGGGATCTTCACCACCCAGGGATCTGTGGCATCTCCTGTATCTTCTGCATCGCAGGCAAATTCTTTAGCACTGAGCCACCATATGGTTCAACATAAGACATATTTGAAAGGCAGTGACATTTTCTAAGTTAACCTAGAAAATCCATGGGAATAATAAAAATAGTTGCAACAAATATTAGTGTTCTATAAAGAGACCAGATAAAAGATAACAGCTTTCTTAGGTTCCTAGTAGTAATCAGAAGGTTAAAATTTTTATATATAAAATGTACATAAATATTTTAATGTACATATTTAAATGTACATAAATATTTTAATATATAAGATCAATATTTTAATAAATAATACTATAATCATTAAATTTTTAAATATAAAAGTGTATAGAATCTACAATAGCAATAAAAGATATGAAATGCCTAAGAATACATTTAATAAGTATTTTGCAAGATTTATGCAAATAAACTCTAAAATTTATCTGAAAGGCTTTGTATTAGTTTCTGTGGCTGCTGTCATAAATTGCCACAAACTGATCAGGTTGGTTCCTTTACAGAGGCTCTGAGGAAGATACTGTCGCATCCTTTCTCCTAGCTTCTGGTTGTTATTGGCATATTTTATTACCCCCTTATCCTGCATCACTGGGATCTCTGTCTCTATCTTCATATGGTCTTCTATATTTTCACATAGTCCTCTATATCTATGCATCCTTTCTATCTCTTTCAAAGACTCTCATTTGATTTATGAACCACCCTAATTCAACATGATTTCATCTCAATACTTGCTTTAATTACATCTGCAAAATCCCTATTTCCAAAATTATTTTGGGGTTCTGAATAGACATGAATTTGGGGAGGCCCCTGTTCAACCCACTTTAGGCTTAACATGACCTGAATAAATATATATTGTTCCTGAACAGGAGGACTTAACATTTTAAACATACAATTTTGTAATTATAAACAAAGATACTAGGAGAATAATGAAAATTAAATGGAGATAAAATCTTAATTGTTATAAAAGGAAACAGGAAGGAGGAATAAAGACAAGATGAAACCAATAGAAAACAAATAGAAAAAAGATAAAATAGATGTCAGATAGTTTTAAGAAAATAATTAATTATATTATGCTCGTTAGAAACATACTTTAAACATAAAGACACAGATAACTTGAAAGTATAATAATGGAAAAAAATATAGTGCAGAAACACTAATTAAAAGAAACCTGGTATAATTATGTTTGAGAGAAAAAGTGTTCTTTCAGGCAAGTGTTACTAGAGATAAGGAAAAACATTTCATAATAATAAAAGGATCAGTTCAGTAGGAAGACCCAACAAATCTAAATTTGCATAGACATCATAACAGAACTTTAGCATATTGAAGCAAAAATTAAGTGAAATAAGAAGAGACATAGTCAAAGTCACAATCATATTAGAAATTTTAACACACATCTCCCAGTAACTATAAACAAAAACTCCAAAAAGTCAATAAGGATATATTTAAACAACACTATTAAGCAACTCGACCTAATTGATATATATAGAACACTATACCCAACAACTGCAGAATACTCATTCTTCTCAAATGCACACTGAAAATAGACCATATGCTGGGTTATAAAGCAAGACTCAACAACTTTCAAAGAACTGAAATCATGCAGAGTATATTCTCTGACCATTAAAATCAACACAGCAATATAAATAGGAAATCCCAAAGTGAATGAAAATTAAGAAACATACTTCTAAATCACCTGTGGACCAAAGAGGAAATCACAAGGGAAATGAGAAAATATTTGAACTGAAGGATAATGAAGATAAATCATATGAAAACTTGTAGGATGTAGCTAAAACAGTTCCTAGAAGGAAATTAATGGTTTCTAATAAACACATTAGAAAAGCAAAGTAGCTGAAAATCAGTACTCTAAGCTTTTACCTTATGAATATAGAAAAAGAAGAGCCAATTATACACAAATAAAGCAGAAGAAAAGAAGTAATAAAGAATGCAACTGCAATCAATGAAATAAAAAGTATGCAATAAAGAAATCATCACAGACAATCTTTTCTTTTGAGTAATAAAATCTATGATCTCCCAGAAAAAATAACCAATAAAAGAGAAGACACAAATGACCAATATTAGGAGTTTCAGAATGTGATGTCACTACACATTCTATAGATATTAAGAGAACGTGATGACAACTCTTTGCCAATAAACTTGACAAAAGACAAATTCTTTGAAAAATACAATTTACCAAAACTGATATAAAAAGAAATAAAAATACTAATACTCTGACAGATGTTTAATAAATCAAATACATGGATAAAATTTCATAATATTATCCAGGCCCAGGGGACTTTCAAGGTAAATTTTTATAAATATTTAAGGAGAAATAATAGTAATATCTCTCAGATTCTTTCAGAGGTTAGAGAAAATGGGAAGAATTAATTACTTGTTTTATTAGGTTAACATAAATATGAGAGCAAAACCAAAATCCTTTCTGCATATTGATTCAAAAATTCTAAATAAAACATTATTAAACTTAATACAGAGATAGAAAAAAAGATAATACATAATGACCAAGAATGATTCATCCCAGGAATGCAAGATTGGTTTAACATTCTAAAATAATCAATACAGGGATTTCCCAGCACTCTCCAATGGTTAAGACTCCTCACCTCCACTTCAGGGGCCATTGGTTTGATCCCTGGCTGGGAACTGGGATCCTGCATGCCATATGGTGCAGAAGAAAAATAAAATAAAATAATCCATATAATTCATCACATTAGCAGGAAAAAAAGAAAAAAAGATTATCACAATAAATACAGAAAATTCATTTGATTCAAAAAACCACTCAGGACAAAAACTCTCATATGCTAAAATAGAAGGGAACTTTATTAATATGAAAAAAACTATCTACAAAAAACCCCAAACCAAAACATTGCAGCTTACATGTTTGATGGTGAAATATTGAATACTTTCTCTCTGAGGTACAAATGTAATTCTGTGGGAAAAAGAATGGCTTTCTCATCATATAACGCTAGAACTGTTGTGTATCTATATGGGAAAAAACCTCAGAGTTGACTCCTACTTTACGCCACTTATAAAAATTAATTCAAGATAGCTCATAAGTATAAATGTCAAACTAAAATATCAAATTTCTTCTAGAAGAAAACATAGGATAACATTTTCATGACTTTGCATAGACAAAGATTTCTTAAATATGATAGAAAAGACAATAACTATAAAAGAATAAAAACATAATTGCATTTAACTGAAATTAAGAACTTTTGTTCAATCTAAGAACTTTAGTATGAGAATGAAGAGGTAAGTCACATACTAGGATAATATTTTCATTATCTGTCTATCTATCTGTCTATCCATCCAACTGACAAAGGGGTTATGTCCAGAATGTATAAAAAACGTATACAAATAAGACCAAAAAAACACAAACAATTGCAAGAATGGGCAAAGATCTGAATAAGCATTATACAAAAGAGACTATCCAAATAGTCAATAAGTACGTGAAAAGATGGTCAATATAATTATTTATTAGAGAGATGCAAATTAAAGCCACAAGATACTATTATACATCCACCAGAAAGTCTAAAATTTGGAAGAATAAAAATACCAAGTATCGGGAAAGATGTGGAGCAGTTGGAACTTTCATACAATTGCTAGTGGGAGAGTAACTTTAGAACACCATTAAGCAGTATCTTTTTTCAGCTAAATAAACAGTTACTCCTTGACTCAGCAATTCTCCAGGTATATGACCATAAGAAATGAGAACATATACCCAATGAAGGACATGGGTAAGAGTGTTCATAGCAGCTTTATTCATTATAGTAAAAAGCTAGAGACAACACAAATGTTCATCAGCAGGAGAATGGATTATCAGCCTATTATTGTGTATTCATATAGTGGAATACAAACAATAATTTTAAAAATGCACCACTGTCACACATAACAACACGGATGATTCCCACAGATATTATGTTGAACAAAGGAAGATGTGCTAAAACTGTTTGATTTTGTTTACATTCAATTCAAGAACAAGCAAAATGAATTGATGCTGACACTTGAAGTCAGAAGAGTGACACCCCTGGGCTGTAATTTGTACACTTTCCTCTTTCATTATATCTATTCCAGGCATGATTTAGAAGACACTAAACTCAGCTTCCCTCGTGGCTCAGTGGTAAAGAATCTGCCTGCCAACTCAGGGGACTGTTTCGAACCCTGCTCTGAAATGATCCCACATGCCATGGAGCAACTAAGCCCAAGCACCAACTACTGAGCATATGTGCCCCAACTACTGAAGTCCGTGTGCCCTAGAGCCCATGCTCTGCAACAAGAGAAGTCACTGCAAATGAGAAGCCCACACATTGAAACTAGAGAATAGCCCTTGTTCGCTGCAACTAGAGAAAAGCTCAAGCAGCAACGAAGACTCAACATAGCCAAAAATAAATAAATAATTAATTCTTAAAAAGATACTAACTTTAAATAATAAAAGTAAAAAATTTAAATTAGCCATACTTTAACAATCAGATTGGCAAAGATTAAAGAGTATAGCTAGACAATTGGGAAAAATTAGTCTGTTGCATACTGTCAAGGCAAGTGTAAAATGGTACACATTTTGAAGGACCATTTGGCAATATACATGAAAATTTTAATACACATCACCCTTTGACTCAGCGATTTCGCTTTTAGCAATTTAATGAAATACACACACAAGTACTCAAAAATATAAGTATAAAGATAGTCACAGGATCATCATAAAAGAAAAAGTTTGGCAAAAAGACACATCCATCAATAAAGGAATAGTTACATAAATTTTAAAAATCCATGAACTATGTTATAGCCATGAAAAAGCTTGAGGTACATCTATATGTTTTGACCTACAAGAAATGAGACTATGAACTTGGTAAACAAAGATGGGAAAGGTCATGCTCCTAACCTCCATCTACCACATATCCACTCACTTATATACACTCTTTACCTCAGTTGATTTATAACATGGAGTTAATAATATCACTGGCCCTTATCCATCTTACAAGTGAGGGGCAAAAAGAAGAAGCCCTCTGAAAAGCAGAAAGCATTATAGAAGTGCAAAGTATTATTCCTGAAAAACATTCTTTCATTAACCAAAGCTTTGTGTTTGTTTGTCTTAAATCACTACTCAGTCCAGATTTCTTTCCTCTATCATATATTTAAGCCAGTGTTTCAAAACACGGCAGCAGACAAACCTCCAACAAAATGAAGAAGTTATTAAAAACACTGAGTACAATCCCCAATCTATCAAAATTTTGGAACCTCTGATTTAGATGGAAATAGGGCTTAAGTCAACACTTTCCCCTTCATTGAGAAGAGTCTGAGCTGAATCCCATTAATGGTAGCAAGCCATCAGGTCTGACTTTGATCTGCCTTGCCTTATGGTTTAGCCTCACTGCAGGAGTCAAATGGGCTGGTAAAGTAGTACAAATGGTGCCTCCATTTACTCAACCCCAATAAGAGCCAAAAAATATCCAAGGAAAAGAACAATGTGATTGCCACATTGTAGACAAACAGAACCCAGCTCAGCTTTAAGTACTGTAGCTGTTGGAAAACATCATCTCCTGGGCAGCTGCTTTGGCTACTGTCCCCAATTAACTTAGCAGAATCTCAAAAATAGAAGGCAGCCTCTGTTCTGTTATATAATAAACAGTTCTTTATTTGAAATGACAATATTTACTTTTCCTATAGTGAACTCCAGCAGCCTACTAGGCAGTGGGCAAACAGTAGAAATGCCTAAAATGGAAACTTGAGAAAGCAGTTTAGCCAGTACAGTTTACTCTAACTTTCTACTTGACCAACAAGTAATTAGAAGATCCTCTCCATGCTTCTCTCATATGTATCATGGATTTCATGTGACTTTGTTACCACCAGGCATATCTTTCTTCTTTTGTTGAGTCTTAGAATATACAAAACAGATGTGAGGTAGTGAGTTCTCCAATACTCAAGAGTTTAAGCAGCGGTAAGGGTTGCCCCATCAAAGGGATTTTTTTTTGCAAGGATTTTACTTAGAGTGACAGGTTTATCCAATGACTTCTTGGCCTCTCCCAACAGCAAAGAGTCTGATATCTATGTTTCCATGATCTCATTTTCAAATGATCTTTAAAGGGAGAGAATAATAAATTATGATTATTAACCTTCTTGGGTATTTAATCTCCCTCTCATTAACAAGAAGCTGCCATTTATGTGATTGTGTTCTTTATTGTAAAAATACTTTTAAACCTTTGTAAGCAAGCAACAAATGACCACTATTTGCAGTGCAGACAACACTTTTACTTCCTCTTAGATTTTACTTTCCATTCCTTCTGTCATATTGTAGCAACACTTCAGAGCATCTTCATTTCATGCAAATCTTGGGGAAGAGGTGTTCAATTACTGTTCTAATGGGATCACGCACATTGAGAGATGTTCACAAAACATCTCTCTGTTGGTTTTTAAGGTGTACTCAGGAGGCTGCCGTCTATGGGGTCGCACAGAGTCAGACACGACTGAAGCGACTTAGCAGCAGCAGCAGCAGGCAATACTGTTTTGGCCAATGAGATTTGTTTAATTTTCATGGCTGGTGCTGAATTTTCTTCAAAGATGTTTCTTTTGTTTCATTGTCCTGGTCTGATGTCACTTCCCTGCTAACTCATTTAGCGGAAGCAATCACTTGAAGAGAACTTCTAGTTACTAGTTAGAAACATCTTAAGGCTGACAAAATCCTTCAGAAACCCAAAGATTCTCCCCTCCCCGGTAAAAAAGTCTATTCTAAAAATTCTCTTTCAAAATCATTCAAAGTAAATTCTGGTTAGGTCAAAATTTGCATTCTAAATATTGTTCCTAAAAAAAAGATAAATATTGTTCTTGCTGATAGAACATATCCTTTTTATGTTCCTACATCAGGCAGAGCGATTGTTTATTCTCAAAGAATAGCCCACTAACCAGGTGCATTAAAATTAGTTCCTGCCATAAAATGCAGATTCCAAGATCCCACTGTAAACCTAGGGAATCAAAATTCTGGGGATTTGGCCACTGAATTTTTACAAGTGTCTCAGGTCCTTTGCATGCCTACTAAAGTTAATGAAACACTGTCCTTAAGACAAGCCAAATCCTTACTTTTCTGGAATTTCTAGTAGTTCTTTTCTTAAATAAGCCAAAGAAAGAATTGTAAGCATTGAAAATACAGGCCAAATCTTGTCATAGAATATGTATCCTATTGTAACCCTGTTATGAACACTTAATAGCTTCTCTGTAGGACAGTTAAGCTGTAGTAATTACCTCATGCTTCTGTAATCTGTATGTCTCCTCCCACATGACATTTACACCAACTAAGACTATGACTTATTTCCAGACAGGATGGAAGAACTACCAGACCTGTGTGGACTGATGTCACTTCATGTTACATTTTCTTTTTCTTAGTGATTTAAAGACATTTATGAAATTTCTCACAAATCTTGAACATGAATTATAGAGTCTAACTTAAGGAGGATAAAATTTTACAAGGACTCACTAAATTGAAATCTTTTGAATCTGATCTCTTTATGGAAAATTGCTTTTTAGATAAATTGGAAAGGATCTGGGATTCAAAGCTCTTTAAAATTGATGTAAAGTTGATTTACAATATTAAATTAGTTTCAGGTGTACAACATAGTGATTCAATGTTTTTATAGATTATACTCCATTTCAAGTTACTACAAAATAATGGCTATATTTCTCTGTGCTGTACAATATACCCATATTGCTTATTTATTTTATTGGGATTCATAGCTCTTATCCCCAAACTGCCTCTGAATTATACTTCCATGGGCAATTGTTCAGCCTCTCTGCCATATTTTTGTAATAGGAATAATCACCCTTTGCAATAATAATACTGAGAAGTTGAGAAAGTTCTGAGGAGATGAATGAGATCAGGCTTGTAAAATGTTAAAGGCTCCTGAGTGAATGATCCTATAAAATGTGTAAATTATTAGCATTCTTTTTATGGGCCTTTAATGAATTATTGACCTGTCGATGATGAATCTGCTTCTTGAAATATTTCACTCCTTGTTTTTCAGAGTAAAACAATCTACTCTTAAATTTTCCTGGAGTATTTTTGGGAATTTTAAAATTTAGTCAAAAACAAGCAACAGTACCTCTCTCTCGAACACATATGCACTCCCTGAGACTACAGTGTGCGTGGTTATCTTGACTTTCTATTGACTAGATTGATTGAACTTAACCATTTGGGTCCTCAAAGTCTCAAGCGCTTTGAGTTAGCTAAAGTATCACAAAGTCGATTAGCTTTTTAGTAGTAAACTCTAATGTAGGAAACTAATTAGAAATAAATTATTTATTTGATGTCATGCTTGGTTGTGAAATTATTCTATCCACTCTTAATTTCAGTTGCTATCATACAGACTGCTCTTTCAAATTTTCACTCATCCAGAATTAAGGATTTTTAAAAATCTAACTAGAGACAAAGCAAAAGCAACACCTATCTGCATATCATAATCATTAAATTTCTCAGTAATAAGGAACCCCTAGTTTACTCAAGAGGATGTTTCAATGTTTTCAATTTGCAAAGTAGGAGAAGGAATTTTAAGAGATCATTCAGTCTACTAGTTGAAGCTGAACATACACAGTTGTCTTATTTAACAGTTTATCTTATAATGACAAAATACGTAACTTTGATGTAGAAGAAAAAAGCTAAAAAAAAATTGGGGTTATATAAATAGACAACATGGGTTTGCAGACATAAAGAAAAATGAGGAACACAAAAACAGTGTGCTGAGGCTGCTCTTCTTGGATAGTAGGTCCATAAAGAAAAAAAGTTTCTGGAATTGAGTAAATGACAAATCACTATTGAGGAGTTCCTTGCAGAGGGACATGAAAGAAAAATATTTATATCCATATTGACAATGGCTCCAAAGAGATCTGGGGATAGTTTCGTGCCTTGGGTTTGGTTGACTTTACTTCTTGAAAAGATATGAGGATTAAACATTCACAAATATTCCTAATATTTTTTGAACAAGGAAGTGAGATATTAGCACTTCTTTTTTTCAGTGCTGTATCTACCACTGTAGCTTCTGTCAACCTTAACTTTAAACCTTACAGAAGAATCAATATCTTCTGATTCGAAAGTTTCCCCCACATGGTAAAAACAAAATGTGAAATTTCAGTAAATGGCATGAAAAATTTTAGTAGTACCAGGAAGTTTTCAGAAACTAGAGCTTTTACATAATATGGAAGTTCTAATGTTTTGAAGGTTCAGTAAATTATGTAGTGTACAAAAGTGAAGTCTAAATTACCCACTCAGAAGGGTAACCCTATAGCCCACATGTCTGGATCCATGTATGCAGATGGACAGATACACTTCATTTCTTCTGGGAAGCTGAGTTCTAAAAAGCTATCACTCAGAACAGACAGTTTTATGATTGCATGAGAAGAAAAGGAAAGATGACAGAGTTGCTATAAAAAAGAAAGGCCTTTTGGTGTATTAACAGCTGAAAACATTACAGCTTAAATGAAGATGTGAAACAAAAAATCAGCTTAAAACTGCAAAAAAAAAAAACTTGTGCAGAAGGTTTGAAGCATATGGACACCCACCCAGTTTGCAAAGAGGGCAATGGGAGCCCCAGACTTTAGCTTATTAAAGATGACCTTTCCCCTCTCTAAAATTTCAAAGCTGACGTTTCAAGTGCTGAGCAGACTGTGTGCCATATGTAACATGACCTCAGCTCCACTCTGCCTGAGCACTGATGGCATCACTAATGAGAGGTGAAAGGTCTTTTTCTTGCAGCTTTTTCAGAAACCCACCAACTCTTGCCTGTGAAGTAAGGCCCCTCCCTCCCCCCAACCCTTGATTTCAAGAGAACTACATTTAATACACAGCCTCAAAACACTTTTATTACCGGTCGATTTGCTTATAGCCACAGCCAAATGGCAGGATGTACAATCACATGCAGAAGAAAATATTTATTTTGACTCACAAGCCAAAGGGATTAAGAGAACATTGTATTAACCTTGCCTTTCATCTATGTTTTAAAGGAAAATTCTCCAGAGGCGTCCATTGAAGTTCTGTTTTTTTAAATATGAAGTGTATCAAAGACTTTTAGGAGACCAGGTGTGTGTTTATCTGACTATCTTTCAAAAAGCTGCTTCAGAGACTGCAAAAAGATGTATGTTCAGGAATCTTATTTCAGGGATTCTTACCAGCCAGCTAGTTACCCGACCCCCACACTCCCTTCCCTGGCTTCCTGGCCCCCCAGCCCCCCTTGCTGCTTCGAAAAAAAATAGCTTCTTTCCAAGCAGGTTGTTATCATATTCATGGCATGGTCAATTTCCGTTTGCCAAGAAAATATTTAGGCTGATCAAAGACATTAGAAAATCGGATGAATAGAAACAGACGTTCCCACAAGAGAAGCGTTTCTCAACGTGAAGAGGCAGGCGGATTGCAGCCCACCCAGTTACTCCTAGGAAACAGCTCTCCTGCTAAAGGCAGAACCATGGGGCCACCTGGATTCTACTGGAAGGGCTATGGAAGAGTCCGGAAATTCACGTGGAGACTGGAGCTTGGGACTCTCCGATGGCGAACATGTAAGGAGATGATCGTTCTAGTATCTATCAGCAAACCTAGAAGGCCTTTAATTACATCCATTAACACAGAGGGACCTTTCAAGTCGGAAGATAAGTTTGAGATCTTTTTGTTTTGCTTCGACTGGTTTGTTATGAGCACGGAAAGACAACTCATCCTTTGTCGATGATACAGGAATTTCTCCTTAAGTAGTGTAAATTAAATTTCCTAGGTTTGAGTGGGAGAATGGCTGACAGTAATTGTCTTTGGGACCCTTAGTTTCCAGAGTGTGCGCCCAGGCCAGTCGATGAAAGAAAGAGGGTCTTCCACCTCCTCCTTGCTCCTCGGCAAGACGCAGCCAAACCAGGTGAGGCCATTTGCTGCGGCGCTTCGACGTGAAGGCCTGGTTGGCGTTGCGGTTTTGTTCCGCGGGCTTCTGAGAATTGAAAACAAAACAAAACAAAAAAATTGAAAAGCCGGCTCCGCTCAGGCAAAGGAGATCCGGGTTCTCTCCCACCCCCTTGCTTGCCTTGGCCACATCGCGGCACCTCAATCGCCAGTGAAGCGTCGCAGACCTTATACCGACGCCTCCAGTTTTCCAAAGGAGAAAGCCAAGGAGGGAAGCCAACTGTGGGGGCCCCTTTAGGGCCAAAGAAGAGTCTCGCTCGGGGCCACGCGGCGCTAGCAAGGCCGCAGCAGAAGAAGCGGTTGCTGGGCTGTGGGCTGAGGATCCGCTCGGCCACCCTTGGCCCTCCCCACAGCGCGTCCCTCACCGCCCCCTCCCCCGCCCCGGGCTTGACCAGGCAGATTTCCTTTCCTGTGCTTTCTTTCTTTCTTCCTTTTTTTTTTTTTTAGGCCCCCCAGCCCCCCTTGCTGCTTCGAAAAAAAATAGCTTCTTTCCAAGCAGGTTGTTATCATATTCATGGCATGGTCAATTTCCGTTTGCCAAGAAAATATTTAGGCTGATCAAAGACATTAGAAAATCGGATGAATAGAAACAGACGTTCCCACAAGAGAAGCGTTTCTCAACGTGAAGAGGCAGGCGGATTGCAGCCCACCCAGTTACTCCTAGGAAACAGCTCTCCTACTAAAGGCAGAACCATGGGGCCACCTGGATTCTACTGGAAGGGCTATGGAAGAGTCCGGAAATTCACGTGGAGACTGGAGCTTGGGACTCTCCGATGGCGAACATGTAAGGAGATGATCGTTCTAGTATCTATCAGCAAACCTAGAAGGCCTTTAATTACATCCATTAACACAGAGGGACCTTTCAAGTCGGAAGATAAGTTTGAGATCTTTTTGTTTTGCTTCGACTGGTTTGTTATGAGCACGGAAAGACAACTCATCCTTTGTCGATGATACAGGAATTTCTCCTTAAGTAGTGTAAATTAAATTTCCTAGGTTTGAGTGGGAGAATGGCTGACAGTAATTGTCTTTGGGACCCTTAGTTTCCAGAGTGTGCGCCCAGGCCAGTCGATGAAAGAAAGAGGGTCTTCCACCTCCTCCTTGCTCCTCGGCAAGACGCAGCCAAACCAGGTGAGGCCATTTGCTGCGGCGCTTCGACGTGAAGGCCTGGTTGGCGTTGCGGTTTTGTTCCGCGGGCTTCTGAGAATTGAAAACAAAACAAAACAAAAAAATTGAAAAGCCGGCTCCGCTCAGGCAAAGGAGATCCGGGTTCTCTCCCACCCCCTTGCTTGCCTTGGCCACATCGCGGCACCTCAATCGCCAGTGAAGCGTCGCAGACCTTATACCGACGCCTCCAGTTTTCCAAAGGAGAAAGCCAAGGAGGGAAGCCAACTGTGGGGGCCCCTTTAGGGCCAAAGAAGAGTCTCGCTCGGGGCCACGCGGCGCTAGCAAGGCCGCAGCAGAAGAAGCGGTTGCTGGGCTGTGGGCTGAGGATCCGCTCGGCCACCCTTGGCCCTCCCCACAGCGCGTCCCTCACCGCCCCCTCCCCCGCCCCGGGCTTGACCAGGCAGATTTCCTTTCCTGTGCTTTCTTTCTTTCTTCCTTTTTTTTTTTTTTTGTTTCGGTTCCTGCGGGCCAAGCCAGGGATCCTTTGCCAGGAAGACAGCGCCCTCTCTCTCCTCCGGCCGTGCCCGCCGCTGGGCTGCGCCCCATCCCAGTTCCGCTGACCTGCCCTGGCCTCCTTCTCGCCCCCGCCCTCCCCGGCCCTGTCCCTTCCTTCCTTAAGCCCCTATGCCTCTAGGCTCCCAGAACCACTTCGGGGAACAGCCCGAGAGAGCGGCGGAGCCCTAAGTCTTCTCACGTTCAGACCACTGGTCTGGCCGGAACGCCGGACCCCTGGCTGCAGAACTGGGCGGAGCCGTCCCCAGCGCAGACGCAGCGCCCGATAGCTCGAGCGTGGCCCCAGGGAGGGGTTCCTGGCGGCGGGGCGGGGGTTAGCCCGGCTCCCCCAGAATGGGCGCCGCGGGCGGGGCTGCGAGTACGCTGCGCGGCAAGGTCTCCCGGGCGCCGGCGCACACCTGGCGGAGAAGCCTACCCCGAACCCGGGATGGGCCGGCGAAACGGGGATGCGGGCCTGCACGCGGGGGGATGGGCGGGGGTGGCGGGTGAACCTGAGGTAAGGAAAGCTCCCACAGCCTTGTTCCCAGCCCTAAAAGCGCCCCTCGCGCCCCCCCGGCTGCCTGAAAGCCTCACGCTGCCGGCTTCCAGCAGGGCTGCGCCAAGTACAGCAGCGGTGTTGGAAATGGTTGCAAAATCCAAGCCCAGCCCCAGTGGGCGAGAGGCGCGGAGGGGCATGCGTGAGTGGGAACCCTCCACCCAGTATTTCCTTCTCTGCCGCTCAGAGGACTGGGGCTTCAGACAGATGCGCGCGGCCCATTCGGGAGCAGAGGCAGTCAAGCTTCTCTGTCCGCGACAATCTGGATCCTTTAGAACCCAAACAATGTACTCGTATGGGAATGCAGAAACATTTTCCACGGCGTGGATTTGCACCGACATAGAGGCCTGAAGCGCTCCCCTAGCCCTCCCCACAGTTCGCGGCGCCCGGAAACCCCAGGGGCCGTTCGCCTCAGGCTCACCCTGCTGCAGAGCGCAGGCGGCTCCCAGAAATGAACTAGTCACAAACCACCGGCCGGCCCTAACAAAGCGAACCTTCTCGGCAGCTCAGCGCCCAATTTGTCCGCAGCACTTTCTTCCGCAATTCAGAAGCATTATCTTGTTTTTTAAAGTATCGCGGCAGAAACGTGGCAATTATCCTGGGCTCGGGTTACGCTAAATGGCTTTGGGCTGAGAAATGGAAGAATACAAATGCCGCTAACGTGCTGATCGCTTTTCTGCCGGGCCTGGATAGGGGTAGGGAGGCGAGCTAGAAGACACCGCCAGGGAGAGGAAGGTACGGCGCAAGTTCCCGCTCTTGGTTCTCTCTCCCAAGGGCACCAACCGGAAAGAAGTGTTGGGCCTTTATCCCTAGAGCTTAAGGATTCCGAGCGATGGTCTCCTTCATGGATCGTGAGAGATGGGGTCAAATCCCCAACAAGACATGACCAAGCTTCTGCTTTGGGTCAGGAAGCCCTTGGGAGCTTCAGGCATTGCTGGGATAAAGAAGAGAAGAGAGGTCAGGGGTCAGAGGGAGAGATGAGGAAGAATCCAGTTCCGCTTCAGGACAACTACTCTAAAACTGAGTAGAATTGGGAGAATGGCTGGGAGAAGACAGCCACAAGGAAGGAAGAACCGGAGCGAGGCGTTCATTCCTGAGCGAGAGGCCTGGCCCGGGAGTCCTGGTGCACGCTGTAGGGTGGGAACCTGCGAGAACTGGAGAGGCCCAGAGGCCACGAGGCGTCTCCGCACCAGGGGGGCGGAGGGGGGGACAAATACAGAAAACCTCTAAGAATCTTCATCTCGGTCCACCACGGTGAGTTTGGGCCTGGAAAATGGAGAGAAAACAGAGTAGCGAAAGGCGTTCGGGTGCCGGCTCCCAGCGCGCAGACGCCTTGCTCGCCCCAGCCGCCCAGCCTGCAGTGGTAGCCACGCTGTGCGCGTGTCTCTTTCCCTTTCTGCGCAAACCAGCCCCCACATCTTGAAGTAATCAGCAGCCGAGAAGGGACTCGTCCCCCTGGCATCTCAGGTTAAAGAAGGAGGTCCAGGAAAATGTGGTAGAGCCATTACAAGAAACCCGAGCCGCAGTCATCAGGGACTCCAATTGCCATCGCATTAGGATTGATTAGAGACCAGCAGTACCGTAATGACCCGGAAAGAGGGGCAGCCGGGGATTATTAATATCAGAATGTGGCAAGGAGGGGAGGTGGGCAAAGGCAGAGAGGGAAGAGCAAAGTGGGGAGGGAGAAGTTTTAAGTTACTAGTATTTATGTATAAGTGCCGGCTTACCTGAGGAAACCGGATAGTCAGTGAATCACGAAAACAATAGATCTAATTGCATCTAAAATTTTACGAAGCCTGATTTTTTTGGGGGGAGGGGGCGGGGAATCATCGTGAAAACCAGACTAAGGTCTCAGTTTTTATAAACACGTAGTTTTATAAGCCTGTTGTAAAAATGTAAGTGAAGATATGGTGAGGAGTGCTGGATGTTCACTTCCTACCAATGGGTCTCTACAAAAAGATTAGGGAAGCTATTTGTGAGTCATTTGGGGTCTTCTCTCAAGAGATATAGGGCAATAGAGCGGACATTTTTGTAGAGTCTGCAGAGGAGTAATACACTAAATTTTAATTGAAACAGTGATACCTGGGTAGTGATTTCTGTTTTGTTTGAGACAGGACCGATCAGGATCCCTAAGAGATGTAGAGAAGAGAGTGGTTTGTCTCCTTCCTTGGACCATGAGCCAAAACAAATCAGCCCCTGATGGTCTGGGCTGAAACTCAGCTCACTGGATAATTAACTCCATCTTTCCAGTCCACCCTAACTGTTTATTTAGTGTCACCCTGCATTACCATCACTAGCACTTTCCTCTGAACAGGAGTAACTGCAGGCTTTCACCTCCCAAAAGGAAATTCTTCTTAGCTTAGACAGATGCAGTATTCAGGATGTACATTAATTGACAAAAAAGTTGATTGGAAACTCGAAGATAAGGACTCTTGCCCTGAGGTAATATTAATAAAGCAAAGGAGGCAAGAACTTCTTAGGCTCTTAAGAACAGATTCTCACAACACTCTCCTTCACTTTCCAGAAAGGTGCTTGGCATCTAATGTTGAGTGGTGTCTTCTGACTCAAATCTGGTGGTTGGCAAGTCTCTGGGCCTACGCCTTCTCAGAGCTCAGCTTAAATCTGCCATTTTCCTCCAGTTGGCCAACCCACCTTCTTCAGTCCTTCATGGGTGCCCCCGCCTGTTGACTACACCACCACTCCGTGTGAGGGGTCCCCACCAACTGAACCAGATGCCCCTGCCAGGACTTCAGAGTCTATTCACCAGGTGCTGCCTGGGTGCAGCATATCAGCACAGCACGGTCTGTGAGACCTCACAGCACCTGGTCCTGGGGAAGCAGGCGCAGGCGTCAAGAGCTTTGAGGAAGGGAGAGGAATGACAGAGAAAAAGAAGAAAGCAAAAGAGAAATAGAGGGATCCAGGGAGAGAGAGGAGAGGGTGTGTGGGGCGGGGCAGGGTGTTGGACAGAGAGAGTGTGAGAGAGAAACGCGAAGAATGAGACAATGAGGGAACGAAAGGGACAAAGGGTGAGATGGAGATGAGACAATAAGAGAGAATGAAGGAATCAGAGGTTCACACAGAGAATGAATGAGCTTCCTCTTTCAGGCTGAAAGAGAGGATGGGGTAAAACGAGACACAGAGACCAAACCTGGAGACACACACGGAGGGAGAGGGTAACTTCCCCAAACACACGCACACCCACTCCAGCACGGTCCCCATTCACTGTGAGTTCCCTCGCGGCGGTGTGTCTCTGCCTGTTTTTCTCTTTCCTCTCTCCCTTCCCCGACCCCGGGACAATGTGGAGACTGTATTTTCAGGAGCCGCGCGGGGCGGCAGGGTTTTAAGCAGCAAGCCAGGCTCGCTGCCGGCTGTTTGTCCAGGTGTAGGCGGGGAACGGCAGTCTCCCGGCGTCTTGGGCTGGCCGTGCGTTTTCGCACCAAGGAAGCGAGAGGCTCTGGTCGCGCGCTTCCCGCTTCAAGGAGAAAACTCCCTCCCTCCATCCATACATAAATATATTAGGGGAACAGACAAATCTTCATTGTTCAGAAATAAGCCAAGGAGGCCGCCCGGCTCCTCTTGGCCCGGCCAAGCGAGGCTGGAAGGAAGGGAGGCAGAGGCGGGGGCCGCACGGATCCGGTGTCACGTTGCAGATTCCCACTAAAGATAACGAAACGTGATCTATTTTTCAGAACAGCAAGTGGATGGGAAAGAACCTTGACAACACAAAACTCATTTACTAATGGACTGGTTTTGGATTTCTCTCTTTCTGGTCCGCATATCGCCCCGCCTGAGCCCTCGGCCTATCCAGAGCTCGCGGGGAGCAGCGTCCCCCAGGAGGCAGGTGGGAGGCTGCTCCGGCGCCGCGCCGCCCTCGGAGCCGGGCATCCGGAGGGGTCGAGGGCACCTGGAGTTTCCGACCAAGTAAAGGAAAAAGATGAACGTTGTCACTTCAGCCAGAATTTGGGATCCTCACTGCCCCAGAGCGACGACGCTAATTTATTGATGAAACACCTTCCAAAGCCCTTCCCTCTCAAATATCTGTAGGTAGAGTAGAATCCTCGCTGTCGTTCTTGATGGCAAAAGAATTCCAAGAAAGCGGGCCAGGAGCCTCCAAGCAGCTCGCTCCAAGCCAGAAGGGAAATAAGTGGGTCTCAGCCAGAGGACACAAGGCCTTGTTTTAACCCGACCTAGAAACCGTAACACCAACTGATGCCTCCGCATCGACCTTTCCACAGACCAGTTGTGTGCACCCGGCGGTTACCTGCACGGAGGAGACACAGAAGAGCAGAAACCTGGCGTTGGGAGCCCCTTTCTAGCTGTGTTACCCTGGGGACCCACGAAGCGGCGAGGGCAGCAGCTCGTGCTGCTCGTTGCCTTTAAATCTCCGACGAATCTCTGTTTTCTTGTGATTTGCATTGACAGCAAAAGGTTTTAAGTTACTAGAACAACTCAAACCTTTCTGTGTGCGATTTAAAATGGATCATTTGGTTTATGTGGTTTGTAAATTCATGTCATTTTACCTCTTTTAGTGGTTTGCAGTGAAAGGTTCCATTTTGGGAAACCTTATATATCCGAGCCAATAATTAACATTTATAAAAATTGGTTTCCCTAACCGAGGGATCGAAATAGCAGGTAGGCTCATTGGTACAAAGCGAATAGCACATTTCCTTTCTAATCGTGCGATCTACTGGACTGAACACTAGGAGAGAAAGGCTGGCGGCCAGGGCACGGCCTCCAAGGACGAGCACCACTTCTTATCAACCCCGGTGCCCGCAGTCGCCGCATCCGCACAGTCGTCTTCCCAGTTGTCTCCACCGTCTAGTGTATCTTGATTCCTTTTGAAGAAAGATGAAAAGAAGTGGGCAGGGAGGTCTGGAGGAGGCCGGGGGTGGGGGGTTGGGGGCGGGGAATTTGTAAATTCATGTCATTTTACCTCTTTTAGTGGTTTGCAGTGAAAGGTTCCATTTTGGGAAACCTTATATATCCGAGCCAATAATTAACATTTATAAAAATTGGTTTCCCTAACCGAGGGATCGAAATAGCAGGTAGGCTCATTGGTACAAAGCGAATAGCACATTTCCTTTCTAATCGTGCGATCTACTGGACTGAACACTAGGAGAGAAAGGCTGGCGGCCAGGGCACGGCCTCCAAGGACGAGCACCACTTCTTATCAACCCCGG
Source organism: Cephalophus harveyi (assembly GCA_006410635.1). Lineage (NCBI taxonomy): Eukaryota > Metazoa > Chordata > Mammalia > Artiodactyla > Bovidae > Cephalophus > Cephalophus harveyi. The sequence goes on along the minus strand of SJYT01029446.1, from coordinate 383,115 downwards.
TGCCCGCAGTCGCCGCATCCGCACAGTCGTCTTCCCAGTTGTCTCCACCGTCTAGTGTATCTTGATTCCTTTTGAAGAAAGATGAAAAGAAGTGGGCAGGGAGGTCTGGAGGAAGCCGGGGGTGGGGGGTTGGGGGCGGGGAAGGTGGTGGGTGTCTAATTGTCATCTCTCTGCTCCCTGTAAATCTATACCTGCCCTTATTTGTCCAAGCTGTGCCTCATTTCCTTATACAAAATTGTTAATTTACAAAGTACAGACCATATTCAACTTACCCTTTGTCTTTTAAGAGATGTGGTTATATTTACAGACTCCCCCCGTTCCTCTCCCCAACACAGACACACATACACACACATTGTAATTCTGCGCACTTGCTCCAGACTTTAGGGTATTAACTGATTTTTTAGAGCCGAGTTTAAACCTCCGTTCCAGTCCGCACACAGCTGCCATGTCAATAATGACTGTTCCAAGCAGAGACATTCCTTCTGGCAGGACACTGCAGCTCTTCAAGACTTCATCTGAAACATCATGAGCACTAAAATAAGACCATGAGGGAAAATTACCAGACACATGGGCTTGGGCTCTGCTTTGCCAGGTTTCCAGTTTAGAAAGTAAGTCATTCAGCACACCATGTGGTAGGGGTTCTCTTGACATAATATGCACCCATTAAATGCATTTAAAGATAATCCCAAACATAATGAAATATCAGCATTTGCCTCCAAGTTCTAATTGCCTGGGATACTGAAGGGAAAGGTTTCAAAGATGGGAAAAGCTTTGTTTGGGAGTTCAGCGGAGAAGCAGCTTCGTGTCTACTCAGTCTCCCAAGAGACAGATGGGGGTGGGGGTGTGTGGAAACCCTTCACGACTTTAAGATGTACATTGCAGGGTGCATTGGAATGGGTGTGTTGTTTTAAAACCATCTAAATAATACAAGGGGAAACCCACACAGTGCTTCTCCTTCTTCCATTCCCACTTAAGTCTCAATATGTAAATGGTTCTATGATGCTCTATGCTCTTGCTGATGGAACCAAAACATATTTAAAGACAAGCAAATTTAAAGAACCTAGGGTTTGTTCCGCAGTGACTAAGAGGACACATTCAAATCAAAAACATTTTTGAAGTGTACTTAAAACTCTGTTTTGAACTTATCTAATCAGAGATAAGTATAGTCATAAAGTCACTCTCCTTCCACCCTTTGGCTCCCCTTATCTCCATGCATTGTTCTTATCTCCTGCCAGTCTTGGCTACTGACAATAGATTATCTCTATTTAGAGACGCTAATTGTTTTCAAAATCTTTTTAATAATTGCTTTGGAACAAGGTGTGCAAATGAGGCTTAAGATAATTACAGCTCCATTTGTTTGTGTAGTTTTACTAAGCATTCTCCACACATACACAAAATAACAGATGATGGGACTGAAATTGCAAGACATCTCTCAATCCCTGGCAGTAAAATAGGCCAGCATTGCAATCTACACACACACACATACACACATAGAGGCACACACATGCACACACACACCCCCCTCTTTATTTAATCTGTTGGAGCCGCGGTCGTCCTCGCTTTGAGGGCAGTGTTCCTCTCAGAACAGGGCAATATTATGTTACAACCGGACGGCTATTGGAGCCGGACACAGTTTTATTTAATTTACACCCCATCCAGCGCCTTTCGTGCGATGTTCGCAAAGCATTTTTGCTAATAGCAAGTAAAGCTTCTCAGCATTCCTCATTAGCAGAGGTGGCAACCGCACAGATAGGGAAACCGAGTCCAGAAGCCTGCCTGCAGACTTAAACCACAGATCATTAAAATTCCGAATCGCAAATGAACTCTTGGAATCTCTATTTGCTCAGCAACTATGCTCTACACAACTCTTCTCTTGGTCCCAAATAGTCGTGGCCTTTTGAGAATGAGGGAAGCGCTATACAGCTGGGAGTATTTGTGCGCTTTGGAGGGCGGTGGGGGCAGGAGAGAAGAGGGGAGGAAATTAGGTTTGGCTCCTGGAGCTGAAGCCAGCCGGGAGAGAAGCCATTCTTGCAGCGGCTGCAGCCCAGAGGGCTGGTCTACTCTTGTATTATTTATCGCGTTCCATAAGCTATTCATCAATCCATTACTTATTCATTCCAACATTAAGGTAATTAAATATGAGCTCACCGGGAAATGGCAAGTTTGCAAAGGACAGGGACAGAGGTACGGAGGGAGAGGAGGGGAATTAGAAGGTCTGGAGCCATTGATTTGTGCAAAGCTGTGCGCGGCTGCCCTTAGGTGACACAGCAGAGGGGGCTCACGTTGCAAGGTCCTGACGCGCTCACCCACTCCCACCGCCCCCCGTCCCCGGGAAGTACCGC
>SJYT01029446.1:341719-380652 GCA_006410635.1 Cephalophus harveyi | reverse complement strand
AAGTACCGCTCCCTCCCTCCTCCCCACTTCGCTTCCCACCACTCGCGGTCCCTCTCCTCCCACCACTCCCTATCCCTCGCTGTACAGCCTCGCCCTCCCCGCGCGGGGCGGCGCGGCCTCCCGGCCCGGCCCGGCGGCGCGCGGGCTGGCCAGCCCCGGATAGGCGCCGCCCGCAGCCAATCAGCGCGCCGAGGACGCTGCGCGCTTTAAGGCAGCTGCAGGGAGAACAGAAACCAAGTTCCCCGGCAACGAGCAGCATCCACCCGGCCGGAGGCAGGAGCCAGCGAGGCCCGAAAAGCTGCGGAGTGAGCCGGCAGTTCCTTTTCCAGCGCGCGCTCTACTCCTCCTGCACTTACTCGGCCGTCCGTCTTCAAGTCTTGACTCGCTTTTACGCCTTCGCACAGCCTAGGGAGGGGGTTAGGAGCTGCCGCGCCCCCCTCCCTGCGGCTGCCTCCCCCTGCTTTTTCGGCTTTGCTCCCTGCCGCGTGCGCCCGGGTAGTGCGCCCCGGCAGGCCCCAGCCATGTCGATGCTGCCATCGTTCGGCTTCACACAGGAGCAAGTGGCGTGCGTGTGCGAGGTTCTGCAGCAAGGCGGGAACCTGGAGCGCCTGGGCAGGTTCCTGTGGTCGCTGCCCGCCTGCGACCACCTGCACAAAAATGAAAGCGTGCTCAAGGCCAAGGCCGTGGTCGCCTTCCACCGCGGCAACTTCCGCGAGCTCTACAAGATCTTGGAGAGCCACCAGTTCTCGCCTCACAATCACCCCAAGCTGCAACAACTGTGGCTGAAGGCTCACTACGTGGAAGCCGAGAAGTTACGCGGCCGGCCCCTGGGCGCGGTGGGCAAATATCGGGTGCGCCGAAAATTCCCTTTGCCACGAACCATCTGGGACGGCGAGGAGACTAGCTACTGCTTCAAGGAGAAGTCGCGGGGCGTGCTGCGGGAGTGGTACGCGCATAACCCTTACCCCTCGCCGCGTGAGAAGCGGGAGCTGGCCGAGGCCACCGGTCTCACCACCACCCAGGTCAGCAACTGGTTTAAGAACCGGAGGCAAAGAGACCGGGCCGCCGAGGCCAAGGAAAGGTACGCGGCATCATTCCCGCAAATCGGGCGACCCTGGGAAGCCTTCCTTTCCCCTCCGTCCCTTTCCACCCCCGCAGGCACCAACCACCTCGATCACCCCGCTGGCCGGAGCCCCTCCGCGGGGCGGCGCCCCGGCCTCCGCTGCACTGCGGCGAAAGTTCATGAACTAGATGTGAGTGTCGGGAAACGTTGGCGCTAGGTTTGTTTTTCACGTCTTCTTGGCTGGCTAGGGGGAGAGGAGTGGCGGGTGGAGAGTGAGGTTTTAGATCAAGCAGAAGGGAAATGTTGATTGGTATCGCGGGGGAAGGGGTTCAGTGGGGGCTGAGGGTCTCGAACCTCTCTCCTCTCGCACCCCGGAAGGCTGAAGGTGTCCTGAAACTTGTGCTCAGTTTCCACTCGCGCCCGGTCCTTCAGTCGCGCTTTCCTGGCAGTCTTTTGGGTGAGAGGTCACTTCCATTCGCACTAGCTGCACAAAGGGAGGAGTCTTTCGAAAGAAGTCCACAGAAGCGAGCGCTTTGGGAGAGTTGGCGCTGCGTTGACTCCCCGGCGCCCCAAGCCCAGAACTGATTCTCTTCGTCGGCTCCCTGGCGCGTGGCCGGGCGCCGCGGCGGGTCCGGCCCGCTGTCCGCGCCGCTCACCCGGGCGGGGAATGGGTCTCCAGTCTCAGACTTCTCTCACCCCAGAACACAGAAGACAACATTTTTTTCAACCTGTCTCTGCCTCTGCCTTCCTCACACGAACTCTCCTGGCCACCTGGCCCGGCTCCACTCTTTTGCTGTAGAGTTTCCGACCAAGATTCGGAAGAGCCTTGGGGAGGCGGCGGCGGCGGGGAGAGCGCTCCCGGGAGCCGAGCAGTTTCGGGGAAACCTGAACGCCCGAGTCGGCAGAGTTTCTTTTGTTCGCTTCGGAGCCTGGGGGCCGAAGAAGTCACCGCCTTGTTTCCCTCTGGGAAGCAAGAGTCTGGAGAAATTCAGCTGAGATGGCATTTTGGGAGAGAGAGACTGCGAGAGTTGGGGAGAGTTGGACAGACAGGCAACTCCGGGTGGGGAGCATTCTGAAGGCAGAAGCGCGAGGGCTGGGAGACCTTGCAGTTTCCCAGCACCGAGCGCCCAGGTTGACACCCCGGTACATCACACCCGCTCAGGCTGTGCCGGGTCTTGAACTTCCCCTGCCGGGAAAGTGTGCGCCGGTGTGGGTGTCCGCAGGGAGTTTGAAAGAGCACGCGAGGCACTAAGGACTGAACGAATAACACCGGGCCAGGGACGGTACAGTTCCATTTAGACGTCTGTTACAAAACGGCCGTCCTTTAAGCCAGGCCAGAGGGCCCACTCCCTGATGAAATCGGAGAGACTGGCTGCGCTCCCTGTGTTTACTCAGGTCACTGGGCCGCTCTGGACACTACTTCCCATGACCTGTCCTGTGCCTCTGAAACCGCAATCTCCAGGCAGGGGCAGGGAAACTCGACGGTTAATTGTTTCCTCAGATGGGAACAGGACAATTGACTTGATTCACCACCAAACATCTGTGCACTGGGCGCTGTTCGACCCCACCCCCCATCATTTTCTTCATCACCAACAACCATTTGTTGGAAAAATTTCAAATTTCCTTACTTCTAAATGTGGTACTTCTTGATAGGTATTTAATAATAACTGTTAGAACAAAAATTTAAAAACAATTTTTTTGTGCATCTCAAATAAGCCCTGCTGATTTGGCTTTCTAAAGTCTGGAAGAGGAAAGGACCCAGCATCACCTTTCTCAAGTCTCCTAGGCCTCCTCTCTTTCCCCCAGGACTCTGTGGGGTGGGTGAGAGGGCAGAACTCCATTTGGGTCAGTGACTGATTGCACAATGGCCCTTTCCTTCTTCCAGCTCCCCTCCCTCCATCTCACACTTTTTTTTTTTAACCATATGGTGTTGTCCTCTGTTTCTTAGGGAGAACACCGAAAACAATAACTCCTCCTCCAACAAGCAGAATCAACTCTCTCCTCTGGAAGGGGGCAAGCCACTCATGTCCAGCTCAGAAGAAGAGTTCTCACCTCCCCAGAGTCCAGACCAGAACTCGGTCCTTCTGCTGCAGGGCAACATGGGCCATGCCAGGAGCTCCAACTATTCTCTCCCGGGTTTAACAGCCTCACAGTCAGCACACAGCCTGCAAGCCCATCAGCATCAGCTCCAGGACTCCCTGCTGGGCCCCCTCACCTCCAGTTTGGTGGACTTGGGGTCCTAAGAAGGGAGGGACTGGGGCCTCAAAGCAGCAACTAGGGACACTTGTAAATAGACATCAGGAACATTTTTTGCAGCTTGTTTCTGGGGTTCTTTGTGCATAAAGGAATGGTGGACTCTCACAAATATCTTTTTAAAAATCAAAACCAACAGCGATCTCAAACGTAGTGCCCTCTTCTCTCCGACTATTTCCACTTCTACATTTCCCCTCCCAGTGTGGAGATCAGGGGAAAAAAAAAAAAAACCCAAACAAACAAAAACATCCAGTTACCCAGCCTTGGTTCTGGGCAACCCGTGTTCCTGCTTCAGTAGGCTTCCTTTTTTTTTTTTTTTTTCCTTCAGTGAATGGAATTACAGATCAACTGGATTTTAATTATTTCATCTTAATTTATTTATGGAAAATGTTTTGAGAAGCGGGAAAGGAAATGAAAACGAGAGAGAGGGAAGTTAAAACAGTGAAAAGATCCTCCAGCCTGAGAGGAACTGGTTGCATTCTTAAGGTGAATAGGAAAAATATGATCTTATACCTTTTTTGATGGGGAAAATTAAGTTTACATTTTTCATATTTAGTGTTAAATAATTTTATGTAGATTAAAAGGAAAGAACAGTATTAGGGGGAAGAAAACAAGTGCCTAAATGTCTTAATGCTGTCTATGTGAGGCAGTTAGAAATAGAAGTGACCATTATTAATACGACTATTTTTGTCAAATTTAGTGGGGGTTTTTGGTTGTTGTTTGTTTTCTTGGGTTTTTTTATGGCAAACTTTAAAAAATGTACCAATGTGGAAAAAACACTTTCCTGAATGCCATTACTTCTCATGCCCTTGAAGCTCTCTTATCTGTAGCCTACTCCTGTTAAGGGTTTCTTCTTTTTCTAGTTTCTAGCTTGCAAAAGTACGTAACAAATCTGGCTACCTGGTATTTGTTACTAAAACAGCATGTGTTTGCAGGTTTCTTTTCTATTGTACCTAAACCAGTCTAAATTAAAACTTAGTAGAACACCAGGAGTACTGATTTTGTTTCTGAAAGGTGAGTTGTGTACTGCTGTCATTGGGCTCCCCCCTTTTTTAACAAATAGGTTTTTTATTATTATTATTACTTAATGGTGGTTATGAATTGCAGGGTACGTTGAAGGCCATCCCCTGAACCAAGAATGGTGACTGAGTTAATTATGTGACAGAAAAAGAGCAAATTCAAATTTGGTGTATTTATTTATTTTTTATTACTTCAGTTTTGTTTACCACTAGCTTTTCTCCACAGAATTCATACGTTAGCTCTTTTGTATTATTAGCAAATTTATGACAAGACTGTGAAAGTAAAATAATTTATCTGCTTGAAGAAAAAAAGGGAACTCATACAAGGATAGCAACATTGTGAATTAATCTGTACAAATAGAAAGCAGACCAACAGGACAGGAGCTCTTTGCAGTGCTGCCGGATGGTGTCCAGAAACAATCCCAGTAATCATGTAGGCTCCATATTATTTTTGCCTGGGGCAAAAATGATGTACCTTGTATTTAGCTTTTAAAATTAGTGAAACAAATGGCATTATTTATTAAAATTCTACTCAGGATAACAGGATTGGCTTGCTTGTGCTTTGTAAAATATTGCTCCCCAGAAGAAGTCTATTTTATGACATGACAGTTTCATAATTTTGATTTTTCTCCATCTGTGTCACCATTAATATGTTCATTTCTTTCTTACTCTTTCCTATCTTTCCTGTCCTGATCTAGAAGTGGGGGTAGGGGTATTAAGACCTTCTTCTTATTTTTTTAATGCCAAATGGCTTTGACTTAGTTCCAAGGAGAAAGGGTCACTGTACTTAACTGTAGTCACTTTTACTTATAAAGTCATTTTTCCCCCCAGTGATGGACAGATGTTCACACAGCCGCTCAGAGACCATCCTTTGCATTGGGAGCTCAGAGTCCCAATCTCCCTTGTTAGTGTTTTGGATCATTAAGTTGGTGTTTATTTAAGTCACTAGGGTGTTTATTCTCCACGTCTTGGGCCATGGAGAAATGCCACCCTCTGCAGGAGGGGCTCTCACAGGGGATCTCCTCGCATTCTTCACATTCACTGCCCAAAACAAACACCCAGCACAAAGATAGCTTTCAATGACCCTGACAGGCTTCAAAGGACACCGCGGAAATCTCCCTGGAAAATAGGAAGGGCCAATTACTTTAATTTCTTACAAGCCCTCTCTTCCTACTCCGATGACTACCCCCCACTCTTCCAGCTCTGTTGAGTATAATTTTAGACTCGGGGAAGTTCTATCTCCCTGGGTGCCTCGGCCCACTTCCTGCTGCCTTGGTTGGTGAATCTTGGAAAAGTCTGCAGATCTGGCGAGGAGCAGAGCGGGCCGGCCGGTCCTGTAAAAGCCCCTGTGATTACTGCTTGTAAACTCGTTAAAAGGACAATTTTCTGTCACAGTCATAAACTCTTTGTAAAATCCCTGGCATTCGATCCAGAGTGCACATATTCCAGATGTGTTTAATAAATTGCACAGTGTACCTCCCTCACCATCCTCCTCTCGGTCTGGCTAAACTGGGGACAAGCAGGAGGAGGTGAGAAAGCTGGATGTTGCCTTGAGTTTTCTTGGCAATCATTTTAGAGCAATCACGGGGGGAACTAACCATATTTCTTTTTTTCCTCGAGGAAATCTTCAAGGACAAGCTGTCAAGGGACCTCCAATTTACCTTCTCGTCTTCTCAGTTTAACTGAATCAAAAGCCACTTTCTGATTTCTCCTTTACAGATTTCGTAAGGAGAGCCAAAAGTAATAAACAATGATTTCTAGATAGTTTTTAGGACGAAACCTTACAGAATTTTACCGATTAAAATAAAGTAATAATATACTGGGGCGATTTTCAAAATTTGGAGTTTTAAATCTGAACACAGGATACTTCGGGTCCCCGTTGCCTCTTCTCCTTGACCTCCTGGCTGAGAATGAAGCTTCTTTAAATAGTCGAGAGGCCAAAGGGGTTGGCCGGCGGTTTCTGAATTTTGGCTTAGCAGACAGGGACTCAAGAGCCCCCAAGCCCCACGAGACGCGGGCTGGAAACCGGACGCCGCTGGGGCCGGGAACTATCCTCCAGGCAAAGACAGCTCAATCTTTACCCAGAGATGAAGTGGAGGCTTCCAAGAAGAGGCAGCGGCACTGGCACTTATGCGCGAACTGAGTTTGCTGAGCAGTGATCCTTGTCCCGCCGCTGTCCTCCGCACCCTGAGGGCCGGTTGGGCCCCTGGCACTGACCGCGCGCGGAGCGGCTGCTCCTCTGCCTCGCCGCCGCCGCCGCTCCTGCAGCTGCGGCCGAAAGAGCTTCACTCCTTTTGCCTCCGCCGCCTGGAGGTCTTCGCTCAAGTCTGCAGGCAGTACTCCAGGTTAGAGAGCCAGAGGTTTCCGTTCCGCGCGTCTCAGGCTGCAGGAAGCTGGGGGAGTTTCTCCCGCCACCCCGCAGACTCCGGAGGCTGCTCCTGCTCCCCTGCCCTCCCGAGGCACTGGGAGTCGAGGCGCTGCTGCTCTCCGCCCCCAGCCCCGGGCGGGGTCCCCTCCCCTCCGCACCGAGGATCGCTCACATCCACATTCCGGGAGGGAGGATCGTCACAGCGCACCTCCAGGCGCGGGGCCTGGTGGCGCGGCCCGCGAAGCCCCTGAGAGCAGAGGCTGCAAGGAGGTGCCGCAGCCTGAGCTTCGTGGGACAGCGCCGCTGCCGTGGCCTTAGGCACCCCGGAGCCACACCCTAAGCCCTCGTCGGGTCTCCCTCTTTTGAGTCAAGGAGCTAAATTCCTGGCGAGACCCCCGAGCGGCGCGGAAAGCACTCCTGAAGGGGTTGGACCAGGCCGGGTGGCGGCAGGAGGAAGCGGTCGAGGCCGCTCGCGGCTCCCGGGCGGGGCGGCAGGTGGGAGCGCCCTTGGGTCTCAGACGCTTAGGCGGCCGTGCTCAAGGCCCTGAGCCTGGTCGGGAGGCGGCCTAGGCCCCGCCGCCCTCCCCGCCTCACGTACGGCCCGTGTCTTTTGCTTCCTGCGGCCTGGGTTTTGGCTCACGGGCCTGGGCTCATCCCCCGCGCGTTCGGCGGTGGGGTGCCAGTCACAGAGGGCGCCCCTTCGATGGCCGAGGAGAGCGGTCCGGGTTTCTAGGGTCTCGGGCACGACCGGAAGGCAGCTCGGCTTCATCGACCAGCTGGGCCTCGTCGGGCGTTTACCCCCCTGGCCCGGCGTTTTCCCCCGTGGCCGGAGGCCTTGGGGTGAGCAGAGGCCTTTTGCCCAGGCGCATCGCCGAGGCCCCAGGAAGGAGGCTCAGGCCAAGGCCCGCAGCGTGCTGCGGACTGGGCCACCGCCGCGCACACTCTGCCCTTCTTTAGTGGGGTAGATGGCGTCGACAGGAACAGGTGGGTCAGGGTTGAGGTGAGGAAATTGGCTGATGGCCCAGGTGCTCCCGCTATACTATTTCTTCTTTCTCTGTTTTTTCCCAGGAGACTAAAAACTCTGCCAGGCTGCCTCCTCCAGTCACCCCGGAGCCAGCAGAACTAGCGTCCGTGCCCACTTCGTCCACAGGGGCAGTTCGCACAAGCGCACCCGAGGGCTCGGTCCCTGAGCACTCAGGTGTGCTCCTAGGTAGGGACTTGTGAGCCCCTTCAAGGTCATCGTGATCCTGCCTCCCCTTCCTCTCTAGTCTAGTTGAATCCTATAGTACACCTGGAAGATGTTCTCTGAAGACACGGGTTAAATCAGCCAGGACAGAGAAGTCAAAATCATGGGGGAATTGTTGGCTTGTCCTCTACCCAGAAAAACTGCCGCCCTGGAAGGCCACATTTTCTCTAGTGTTTTAAACTGAGAATACACACACAACTTCGTTCCAGCTGATGAAACTGGAAACCTGTTCTCCCACTGAGGATGGCAATCAGTGTTTTAGGCGCTGTGGTCCTTTCAGACAGTGAGGAACAACACTGCAGTAGCGTTTAAAAACAAAGAGAAAGAGACTGCTTGAGGCGCGGATGTATGTCTGACTCTTTCCCATCTGAGTTTCAGCTTCTCTTCTTTTAACTTGTTAATGGACAGCTGAGACCCTACTTCTCAGCATGCAGTGCACAAACACCTTAAGGTCTGCTCTCCTCTGTTGCTTCACTACCTGGGAGTCTCCCCCCTCCCCTTTTGCAAAAGTGCCCACTAATTGTTTTCCTTTGCATAACATTAATATATTCTTACAATCCCATTTGTCTCCCCCCAACCCCATCCAACAGGAGAATGCAGAAAGAAAAACTAATTAAAAAAACTAAAATATGCAACCCAACCTTATCTTTGAAAGAGAAAAGAGTTAACTTCAGATTTAACACACACTTAGGTGTATCTGAAATGGCTACCCAATTGTAATTAAAATACTACTAGGAGATATTGGCTGCTCTCCCTTCACTGCCATTAGTGGTTGTCATTAAAAAGACAGATAATTAGAAAGAAAGATGGAGATGTGGAAATGTATACCAGCTCTCTCCATCTGGTCCCCTGCCCTTGCTATCCTCCCTAACTTAGAAGATAAATCTTTTATGGAACTGACATAGGCAGATCCAAATAGAAGCACTGATGGATTAACTCAAAGCAAATTTATTTTAATTTGCTATATAATTTATTTTAGAATAAGATTTTAAATTGATTATAACTTTTAAAATGCCATGACTTATTTATAACAGATACATAGTTTATTGATGAGATGGTGGTTCAGGAGCTGAGCTGATATGCATTTGGCATTTTAAAGGAAAAAAATGGCCCTAGACTACATATTTTTTGTTTTAAGATTAAAAAAAAACTTTGAAATGTTATTTAACATTTCATAGAGCTGGTCAGTTGGCATCCCTGATACAAAAATCTGTAGCTTCCAACCAGCAAGCCTGTAAAACCAACTTTCTAGGTGTTTTTAAAAACCTACTTAATACTTCTATTAAGTATTTAAAAACCTTAATACTTCTATTAAGTATTTTAACAAATTCAGCTCCTCACCTTCACTCCCTTAAGGCATGGCTTTACCTGCCTTGCAGCACTTCAGTTCTAATCTGGGTTGCCAGTTATCCAAATGATCTAAATACCAGGGAAAGGCAATGGGATTGTGAAAAAGCAAAAACAAAAAAACCCAAATCAAACCTATATAGCTATGACATTTTTAGTTGGCTCTCAAACAGATATTATTTTTAAACTATGAGCATCAGATGCAGCACAACGTTCCCCTTAGTTTTTGCAGCTTTGTGTGTGTGTATTAGTGGTGGGGACTGGTGTGGTTGGTGGAGAGGAGCAGCAATTTACAGAGCTTAGAGAGATAATGCACATTTTGAAGGTGAGGTGGCATAATCTTCCATACCATGCAAAAGGAAATTTTATGTCAAAATCAAGGAGGTAGTTAATGAAGGAGCATTAGCTCTGTACCTGGGATGCCATGAATATGAAAGTAAGTAACAGCTTAAAAAGTTAATATAGGACAGCATGCCTTAGTATCTATGAAGTGAGAAGAACATTTAAACAATTGAAGCCTTGTCTGTCTTCAGATATGTGGTGAATATTTTCTATGCATTGCTGATGCTATATAAACATAACTTGCTTCCTCCTAAAGTCAAGTTCTTTATTTTAATTGAAGAATAATGTTGCTCAGGGCTCTACCTCTGAGTACAAATAGCTAATCTAAGAAAATCAGTTCTGGGAATCTGGAACCAATGGCTGTTTTCAAAATAAACAGACAAAATCTTCATAAAGAAGGCCAGGAGGATTATTTTTACACACAGTATATCTCCTGATTTCTCACCAAAAAAAAAAAAAAAACCTTTTATGGAAAGACTAAAAGGCAGAATGACAATGGAGTCTCCTTACCATATTTTTGTTTTTAAAAATCATCCTGATTTAAGACTCCCAAGCTGTCTTGGTTAAAATTTCCAATATTAATATATCTTAGAAGCAAATCTGTGTGCACTTCCTCTTTCCGTCTTTTTTAAAAATTTTCTAGTGTGGGGACAGAGATACAAGACAAATGTATTACAAAATAAAAAATAAAGGTGTAATGTAAAACTTGTGTTTATAATATTTAATGAATAGCAGGTAAACAGTTTCCTCACAGCAAAGAACACCAGTTTGCTTTGTGCTTTTGTTCAACTAAGGAAATGTGCTAATTCAACTAAGGAAATGAATGAGGGAAAATTTTAAATCATTCTGATTGTCCAGTAAAGAGCCCAATATGAATGCTCAACAAGGTTGACTTAGGGAAGAATCTAGGGGAGGGGAAACATCCATTTACAGAAATTTCTTAGAAACTTATGTCAGAGTAGAGATTTTTCCTTTTATTAGGATCCCAACTCCACTGACACCCAGGCAGGAAGATGTCCAGATCTACCTAAGTTTGGAGATCACATTTGGGATTCCTTTCAGTAGATAGGACCAGGTGACCCGGAGATGCCCCATTCTCCCTTGGTTCCTAGGTTCCAAGTCCCACTAAGATGGGAACCTCACAAGCTAAGAAACTGCCAAGTGGAGCAGATATAAAGATGTTCCCTCCAAATGTCATTCTTGTCATGTGGTGTGAATGTGTGTGGTGAGCTTTCCGAAAATGTATTTTTCGTTCCCTTGGGGGACAAGAAAGAGTTAATTTGTTTTCTGACAGGTTTCACACTGTGGGCAGGTCTGCCAAAAAAGAGAGGAAACAGAGAACAGCCGTATGATTAATTCTACCTGTTTTTCCCATGAGCGATCACCTGCTCCAGGGGTCATGAATAGCAGGTAGCTCTCCCTCTCCAGGGCTCTGAGAGCTTCGTTTGTTTGGTGACAGCTGAGTGACAAGGCCTGAAACCCGAACCCATCGCCCGGCCTGATGGGGGGATAAAAACTCTGGATGTTCCCTCAAACATTTCAGGAAATGAAAGTTGTAACGCGATCCCTCCTGCGCCCACATCTCCCCCAGCAAACACAAAAGCTCAAAGGAGCCTTCTCGGATTGAATTCGGCCTAGAGTTGATGGAGGGAAAGCGGAGCCCGACGCGGGGCGAGGGGGAGGGAAGGGAGCCGGCCGAGGCCGCGGCTGGCAGGCTTTCTGAAGCAGGACTGGAGGAGTGCAGAGCGGGGAGAGAGCTGGGCGCCAGAGGCCCGGGCGCCCCTGGGGGCCGGCTCCACGCGGCGTCCCAAGCGCCCTGAGCCTCCCGACCGTATGGACAGCTGTCGCCCACTACGTTACATCTGTCTTTAGGGTCGACCTGAAGTGGGAAGGAAGCCCTGCGGCCTTAAGCCCTGAGCAGATCCCTGCTGTTTGCGCGGCCTCTGCACCAGGCCCTAGAGTCCCCTGCGGGCCGCAGCGCAGGCCCGAGCCCCACCTTTGCGCCCACGCCAGCCTGGGCGGAGGCTCTGGGACCCAGCGCCCGCTCTCGGACGGAGGTGGACCTTCTCACCCGCCCCCGGGCGGGCGCAGAGTGAGCTGCCGGGACCCTGAAGGCCGGGAGGGACGCCGCGCGGGCCTCACTCAGCGACCTCGCGCTCGGCCGCCCCCATCAGTCAGCAGCATCCATCTGCCTCCGGCCTCGCCCGCACTGGTAGTGGAAGCTCCCCGCCAGTGGCCGGGAGGAAGGCGTGGGGGGCGGGGAGGGGCGGGGGAGCAAGGGGAGCTGAGAAGTTGACGCCCCGACCCCACGCGGCCACCCGTCCTTGGGTCGTACTGTCCTGTCAATCAGCGTGCCGGTGCCCGCGCAGCCCCTGGGTTGGTAGGAGGAAGTAAACGCTAGGCCCCCTCAAGGAGAGTTTTCCTCCTTAGCCCTGACAGCTGTTACTGCTTTGTTCTGTAACAGCATTTTCAGTTTTTTTCTCTCCGTAAATTCAGAAATCTTTCCCAGACATCATCATCAGCCCTCATCTCTCTCCCCAACCTTCATGAGGACTAAGAAAGTTATTTTCTTTTACTCGTTTAAACGCAGAGCAGAAGCTCGTTACAGGGAAAACTGACCTGGGAAGCAGAATAATGCATTGTCACAGATCCATCGCTTGCACACACTTGCAACTTGTGTGACTTTGGGCAAGTTACCTCACTTGGCCGAGCCTCATCAGGGAAAACAGGAACCATAATACATAGCAGGGGTACAGTGATGCTTCAATGAGCTGAAATATAAATGTAAAGTGGCTTGGCACTAAAGACAGTGACTAGTAGCTATAATTATTACAAGCTTGGAGACTCCTTAGACGTTCACAAAGCTGCCTGGGAAAATTCCCATGATGCTAGAGTTTTCAGTGAGGGCAGATTATGACTATTTCCGCCTTTTGTGAAACATTGAAAGAAGCACAAATCAACCTAAGGTTTGATTAGCCTTTGAGGGTAGCCAAAGCTGAGTCTTATTTCTTGAAGGTCTGAGTCTAGAATCTAGAAGTTTAACTTCAGTAATTTAATTCTAGAATGATATTTAAATTTACAGTGCTTCGAATTTGTCATCTCTGTTGTTCATGATTTGAACACTTGTGGGGATGCCATCATGTATGGTAGAATTATATTGATGAAAAATAAAGCCCACTTAAACGTGCCTGAAAATGACAAATTACTTAGAAGGGAACTAGAGCATTCAGCTGAGTAGAGAATTTAAGGCCCCACCTAAACGTGTCAACATAAGTGTAGAATAAGAAAGTACTTAGAAGATTTAAGGCCTTGCTGATGTTAACACAGTGCTGGACATAATAGCACCTGATAAATATTATTTGAGTAAATGAATGGGCTGCTGAAATGACGGAGAGTCTTTAGATAGAATGCAATTCCCAGAGTTGGAATTTTGCAAGACTCTCTTGGGTACATTTCTTCTCTTGTGACACTCTCTAATGATCACAAGGGATGAATAGTTCATTTTGACGTGCCGCACATCCTTCTCTGATTTCAAGGACTTTCTCATTCAGGTATTATTGGAAGCTAAGTGCATGGCTGAAATTTGCATGGGTCAATGAGAGAGAGAGAGAGGAGAGGCTATGATAGAAAGAATATGAGAGACAATTTCGGGGGTTATGTTGGGACATCCCCACCACAATGGACTGACACACTCAGCGATAGAACCAGAGACCCAGAACTACTGATAGGAGGAAGAACCCCAGCAAAAGTAGATTTAAAACCTAGAGTGTAGGTAGAGCATGCATGTGGTAGTGCCTCACCAAAAGAAGCATTTTGTGTACAATTCTTTAACTCTATATTTTCCTCCAGCATTTTCATTTTCTTCAAAAGTATTCTAGACTGCTAAAAATAGTACATATTTAAGTTTTTAGCTTGGGGAAGTCGATCAGTTTGTAGTCAGTCACCATACATGTTTAGGATGTGTTCAGTAGGTTTTTTTTTTTTTGGCAAAAACCTCCCTATATTACACTCACTAATTACTTGAGGTAGAGGTAGAAGGCAAAGACGCATGTTTAGAAATTTTTCAAAAAGCTCTGTTATATGTATATATACACTCTGCCTTGTGCCTGCAGGATTGTATATGTCCCACATAATGCTTACTTTTGGAAAATACATTCAATAATATTACATTTATTTGCAAAGTAAATATTTGAATGTAAGCAGTGCATAGACAGAAATGGATAGAAAAAGTGGGAGTTCAAGCCCATCACTTCTAAGAATGTATCCTATAATCAGAGAAATATTTGTTAGGAACTATAGTGATGGACAGGGAGGCCTGGAGTGCTGCGATTCATGGGGTCGCACAGAGTCGGACATGACTGAGCAACGGAACTGAACTGATGACTATATTACTGCTAAATCATTTGCATATTGTGAAATTATTTGCACAGCGTTAGGGCCAGGAGTTCTCAGAATTATGCTTTCTGCCACTGCTTTTAACATGACTGAAATAAGGAAATATGTAGTGTTTTTCTTTCTAAATTGTTCCAGCATCCACATGTTTAGAAACACAAAAATATGTCCGTGTGCTCACTCAAAAAATAAAAAGAACTAAGAGAGAGTATTTTATACTGAGGGATAAGTTAATTCAAATTAGATTGAATTTTGCAGAGGGTGCTTCAAGGAGGTTTGGGTAGATTCCAAGTTTTAACATATCATTCAAGAAATGAAAGGCCTCAGGGCATTCTAAAAGGCATGTCCGCTCTAAATCAGCTTTAGTTCATTTCAAATAAAAAATATATGACTGGACTTGAAGGTTGGATAGAGAGGAGTCTTATTTCTACTCTGTAGATGTATCATAGTGAAATAAAATAAGTGTGGAAATCCAGGCCCCTCAGTGTTTGAATTTCTCTAAAGGATTTATGTATAAGTGCTGAGGCAGAAGTTCCTTTTCAATCATTTCTTCATGAAACTGAAAGACTTATTTGTTAATATGCTGAGAAGCATAGTAAGTTTCTTTCCACCAGAAATTTGTTATAGATAAAATGAATTAGCCCTCATGGAGTGCTTAGAAGATAACATACTAGATGTTTTCAGTGTATTTTATGATGCATGACATTTTATGATTTTAATTATAGGTCAATCTGAGATAGCTAATGGATCCTTCAACTGTTGAAAGTATTTTCCCCTTTTGATTAAGGCAGAACAATTGAAAAATAAGTCAATTTCTTATAAAATTTAAAGATTTCAATATTAGCTGAGCTAAACAGGGAATGAAATTAGATACAAGGTTTATTTTTCAAAGTTCAAGTTTTTAGCACTGATGGTGGCAAATGTGCTGTAAAAACATGCACATGACAAACGCTATAATTTGTCACCCCCCCTCCCCTTTTAAAAGTAGTTCATGTACGACTTTGGGGTAATGAATACTTGAATTTGAATAACTACCTGAAATAGATGGATAAGACATAGTAAACGAGAAGTAACAACTTTTGTGAAATATGTACAAAACTCACAAACAAGACTCAAGGTGGAGTCTCATCTTTCAGTGTACTTCTTATGAAAAACCCAAATGAGTAAGAAAGATCCATTTTCTTTGCTGGTGCTCTCAGCCACACTGCCCTTGAAAAGTGTACTGAAGGAAGTATGGTAATGAGGATTAGGAGAGTCGAATACTGCTAGCCAGTGGGTGTATGGTGGATTGTATTACCTGCAGGAGCGGAGGCCAAATACCCATAAAATAGCCTTTCAGATTCAGTTTGTCTCAAGTTACATTGTGAAATTCAGTGGTTTGGTATAGTTGTATACCTGTTGGCTTTCAAGAATTAAACAGAGTTGGGGTGGGCTGACCCTTGTGCAGAAGGACATGCAGGTGGTACCAGAGGTATGGGGGTTTGTGGTTTCCTATGGGAAATTCTTTTGGTGATTTCATTCTCTCCTGAGTAGGGTGGGTAAGAGGCAAAAAGTCCAGAACCTGATCTATAGCTCCTTCTTGGATCACAGGCCAGTCTATATTGTAAAGATTAATTTCACTTACTTTCAAACAGACTATTATTTGTAATTCTAGCATTGGCTCTCTTTGACTAAGGACACTAATTAGTTAAAAACTGAAATTATTCATCCATTAAGAAAAGAGAGTTCTAACATGCCATATTTCTTAGCTGAGAAATAAAATCTTAAGTCTGATCAGAGAATTCACCTTTATATCCTTTATTCTCCTGGAAATGGTATCAACAATCCTGGTATCCTGGCTGAAATTCAGGTTTAAGACTTCCCCTAAGCTTGTTTATGTTCTAGCCATAACTGGAAGTTGTATTTATTTATTCTTCACTTCCTCTTCTAGGCTTTAGGGTGGTATTTTTTTTTTGTGAGTGGCTGTTAAGCTGATGGCCAATGAAGACTTTCTATTTAGACATATTTTAATTGATTTAACCATTTAAGACTAGTAGCAACATTTATTATATCTACAAATACTTATGGGAAAGATATTAAAATTTCTAATTTTTATGATAAATTATTGAGACTATGATACTAATGCCTATATATATTCAGTATCTATTTGGGCTATCAGACTGGTACTTTTTTTTAGTAAGAAAAAAGCATTTATTGGGTTTTATAGAAATCAGTGGATTATTAGGATGAATGAAGTACCATCTCAGACAAAGTGCATCTATGGCTCAGTTCATGTCAGAAAAAGTCTTATGTTGGATCACCTATTAAGAGACATTAAACAAGGCTGGCAGTGAATTTCTAAGTCTCTGTTTTTTTTTTTTTTAAAGTATGGGAACATTTTTTATTTTCTCAGCAATTTGACTGACTTAGTCATCTCTTAAAACCTGTATCCTTTTCCTTATATCTTCCTCTTTCACACATTCTCATAACCATTCCAGGTAGATTTGATGTGATTTCCTTTACAAATAGAAATAAACACTATCTTTATTGAATGATTGATTCATTCATCGAAAGTGGGTAATTAATTAAGGCTAGTGGGAGGAGATATTAGAGTTGGTGATGAAGATGGATTAAGAGGGATAAAGGAAAATATTTCTCTTTTTTCCTGATAAGGTTGTGCTTCAAATTAGCCAAAGATTTGAAAAAGGAAAAATGTAATGCTAGAAGGGATTAGATGATTGAATGAACTTTTCCTGTGCTTATGCTGCCTGGTCAAGCCAATCGCTTTGCACATGGGAAGCAGACACATCAACACGGTGATCTCTGCTAAAAGCCTGGCCCTTTTTCTCTCACGAGAAATGAATCCAAATTTTTAGATATGCTCTCGAGTTTGCAGTTAAATTAGAAAATTTTGCCTAGAATGAAATCTCAGAAAAAGTGAGATCATGGCCGTGCATGTACAAACAATGATAATAAAAATAAGTTTAAAACAATAAACATCTAAGATTTTAGACTCAGTACTGTCTTTGTTGATGATGGATACAGGGAAAGGGGTGGCAAAGTATACCTTTAGCTATTATAGGAATGTTTTTCTATCTTGAGAATTTGGCAATAGTTAGAAAACCACCGTTGAGAGTGGCCTCTCCCCTCCTGGTAGTATGATTTTAAAATGGCTGTCTCAGAAAGAATCTGCCCATGGCCACTAGCTAACTCAGAGAACTGAGGTCATTTATTTTAAAGAGTTGACCAGATAAGTATAAAGAAAACTCTCCTTTCTAACAATGAGCAGAGAATTATGGTTTTAAAATGTTATTCATGAGCAATCAGCAAAATGGTCATGGAGTCAAAGGTAGCATTAACAGTGGAAATTTGGCTACAGACGCTAGATGCAACCCCATGTTGGATAGCCTTATCTTCCTGCCTAATCTTTCCCAATAAGATTGTGCTGGTGGAAACTGAAAACTGTTCAGGTAGCTGAATGACTGCCCTTGAGACAGATTGTCCCTGAGAATTGGGAAGCATAATCACATAGAAATGCATCATGGTAACATCACATATGTTATAACAAAAGTACAGATTGATTTCATTGAGTTGCATATAATATATATTATCACTCATGTTTGGGGTATAAATATTTTTACTATAAAAATTTTTTAAAGGATCTTTGTCTTTAAAATGTGACTGCAGACTTTTGCCAGGCATGGTTTTCATTAAAAAACCCCAAACAAAAATGCTGCGAGAGCACTCCAGGAAGGTGTTAACCGTAGTAAATATTCATAAGGCAATGAGACAAAGATTTTTTATCTAACTAGATTTGGTGAATTTATTGGTGTTTAACGGTGTTTTAAACTAGGAAAAACAAATCTAATGTGAACAATGCTATCTTTTTGGATCAACAGTGGTTGTATTGGTTAACAAGTATAAGCATGTATATGAACTTTGGTTACACTTTTGAAGCCAGATTCTTCCAAGTGGCTAAAGTTGTGCCTACATAAAACTAGAATCACAATTGTGTTAAAAAACAACTACTGCAAACCCAGTGAAAGTGGCCATTTGGCAAAACAGAAACCATAATACTTACTAGACTGAATATGACAATCTTCTAAATAGTTTGTAAATTTAAACTAGGCAGGCAGTTTCATGACTCTCTTCCCCTTATGCTCAGTAAACTCTAAGTCTTTTAAGATATAATAGTGCTTTTAGGCTGCCAGGGTTCCATTTCTGTATTTTTATATCTAAAATATTTTCTATATTTTGAATCAGAACCACATTTTCATCAGAGATCTGCCAAGGAGTATTCTGGTAGCCTGAAAACCTTACTGTGCCCAGTTCAGTTCAGTCCCTCAGTCATGTCCAATACTCTGCAACCCATGGACTGCAGCACGCCAGATTTCTCTGTCCATCACCAGCTCCCAGAGCCTACTCAAACTCATGTCCATAGAGTGGTTATGCCATCCAACCATCTTATCCTCTGTCGTCCCCTTCTCCTTCCGCCTTCAATCTTTCCCAGCACCAGGGTCTTTTCCAAGGAGTCAGTTCTTCATATCAGGTGGCCAAAGTATTAGAGTTTCAGCTTCAGCACCAGTCCTTCCAATCAGTATTCAGGACTGATTTCCTTTAGGATGGACTAGTTGGAGCTGCAGTCCAAAGGACTCTCAAGAGTCTTCTCTAACACCACAGTTCAAAAGCATCAATTCTTCGGCACTCAGCTTTCTTTATAGTCCAACTCTCACATCCATACATGACTACTGGAAAAACCATAGCTTTAGACTAGATGGATCTTTGTTGGCAAAGTAATGTCTCTGCTTTTTAATATGCTGTCTAGGTTGGGCATAGCTTTTCTTCCAGGGAGCAAGTGTCTCTTAATTTCATGGCTCTAGTCACCATCTGCAGTGATTGTGGAGCCCCCAAAATAAAGTCTCTCACTATCTATTTGCCATGAAGTGATAGGACTGGATGCCATGATCTTAGTTTTCTGAATGTTGAGTTTTAAGCCAACTTTTTCACTCTCCTCTTTCACTTTCATCAAGAGGCTCTTTAGTTCCTCTTCACTTTCTGCCATAAGGGTGTTATCATCTGCATATCTGAGGTTACTGATATTTCTCCCAGCAATCCTGATTCCAGCTGCACTTCATCCAGCCCAGCGTTTCTCATGATGTACTCTGCGTATAAGTTAAATAAGCAGGGTGACAATATACAATCTTGATGTACTCCTTTTCCTATTTGGAACCAGTCTGTTGTTCCATGTCCAGCTCTAACTGTTGCTTCCTGACCTGCATGTAGGTTTCTCAAGAGGCAGGTCAGGTGGTCTGGTATTCCCATCTCTTTCAGAATTTCCCACAGTTTGTGGTGATCCACACAGTCAAAGACTTTGGCATAGTCAATAAAGCAGAAATAGATGTGTTTCTGGAACTCTCTTGCTTTTTCGATGATCCAACGGGTGTTGGCAATTTGATCTCTGGTTCCTCTGCCTTTTCTAAATCCAGCTTGAACATCTGTGTTCACGGTTCACATATTGCTGAAGCCTGGCTTGGAGAATTTTGAGCATTACTTTGCTAGCGTGTAAGATGAGGGCAATTGTGCAGTAGTCTGAACATTCTTTGGCATTGCCTTTCTTTGAGATTGGAATGAAAACTGACCTTTTCCAGTCCTGTGGCCACTGCTGAGTTTTCCAAATTTGCTGGCATATTGAGTGCAACACTGTCACAGCATCATCTTTTAGGACATGAAATAGCTCAACTGGAATTCCATCACCTCCACTAGCTTTGTTCATAGTGATGCTTCCTAAGGCCCAACTGACTTTGCATTCCAGGACGTCTGGCACTAGGTGAATGATCACACCATCGTGGTTATCTGGGTCATGAAGATCTTTTTTGTACATTCTTCTGTGTATTCTTGCCACCTCTTCTTAATATCTTCTGCTTCTGTTAGATTCATACCATTTCTGTCCTTTATTGTGTCCATCTTTGCATGAAACTTTCCCTCGGTATCTCTAATTTTCTTGAAGAGATCACTAGTCTTTTCCATTCTATTGTTTTCCTCTATTTCTTTGCATTGATCGCTGAGAAACTGTGCCCAACATGTTGGCAAAGTCAGTTTATTGAGTGTGTAACTTGTACATAATAAATAATTTCCTCTATTGCAATTGTCTAATCTATTGTTTGCCATCTTGTTAAGAGTTCAGGGAGGCTAAAAAAATTTGAGGTTTAGGTTATTTGTGAGAACAGGCTGGTACTTACTGAATAGTTGCTTTTCAGGCTCTTGGTAAAAGTATTTAAAGCTTTATTGTCACCTTTGATGTCCACTCCAAACATCTCAATATTTATCTTAAAAAAAAAAAAGAATTTCTGGTGTTGTTTCTAAAAAATAGTAATTATTCTCTCAACAAACCCCTTTTAGTCCTATTTAGCGTGAGTTCAACACATTAATTAAACATCAAAGGGCCTAGGAATGGGGCTAAAATCCCAATATCTCATGAGTTCTCAAACTGTCCATCCTTCAGATGGGAACAGCAGGCAGTGATTTGGGGACCTTGTCTTGGTCAGCCTCAGAAGATGGCATTTTATTTCCTTTCTGTTTCTTCTTTCCCTCAACAAGAAAACCTTGACCCTTGTGTTTGTAAATAATCTATACAGATAGTTTTCTCTGCTGCATATTCAATATTTGTCAATGGAGTGCTCTCAAATAGTTAGATGTTGTTCTGATATTAGAGACTGCCTGTTCTTTGTTTAAGGTGCAGGTAAGAGATTTTTTAGTAACATCCCCTCTACATGCAGGATCTGAGGAGAGTCTCATCAGGCTATATTTTTCCAAAGTCTTATTCTGCTCCTGTTTTCTACTGAATCTAGTTTCCTGTTGTGTTCTTTCTTTTCTCCTTCATAATGCTATCTAGATGTTGGTATATGAGGGAAGATAGAAGAAGAAGATGAATATCTATCATATGAGAGGGTGTGTGTTATTTACCTTGGTACGGCCAGAGCCTCGCTCAGTGCTAAGCACCTTAGTACTGAATACTTACAGAGTACTTAGTAGGTGTGTTTTTTTTTCTTTATTTTTGGTTGCGCTGGATCTTTGTTGCTGTATGCAGGCTTTCTCTCATGGTGGTGAGTGGGGGCTACTCTTTGTTGTGGTGCTCGGGCTTCTCATTGTGGTGGCTTCTGGGGCATGTGGGCTTCAGTAGTTGCAGCTCTCTGGCTAAGTTGCTCCATGGCATGTGGAATCTTCCCAGATCAGACCAGGGATCAAACCTGTGTCCCCTGCATCGACAGGTGGACTGTTATCCACTGTACCCACAGGGAACTCCCCGTAAGTGGTTGTTGAATGGATGAAAGAATGATGTTCAGGAACATTAGGGGCAGAGAGTTATAGGAATATTTCTTCTTTTATTGAGTATAACACAAGAGGGAATAGATAGGCTATGCTCAGAGAGAATGAGGTGAGACTTCAGGGAAAACCATGTGACTCTAAGGCATTTGGGACCTAAGGACATTTACCTGGAAAAGCTGGAAGAAAATATAAAGAACGGGAGATGATTATTTTGGGGAAATGGTCTTGCTTAGAGAGTCAAAGGTCTTAATGAACATTTCTCTATTGGTGTTTCACAGGAGTGCTCCGTAGAACACCTGCATCAGAATCCACTCGTGTGCTTTGTTGTTGTTGTTCAGTTGCTCAGTCATGTCCAGCTCTTTGCAACCCCATGGTCTGCAGCACACCAGGCTTCCCTGTCCTTCACCATCTCCCAGAACTTGCTCAAACTCATGTCCATTGAGTCAGTGATGCCATCCAACTATCTGATCCTCTGTTGCCCCTATCTCCTCCTGCCTTCAATCTTTCCCAGCATCAGGGTCTTTTCTAATGAGTCAGTTCTTCGCATCAGGTAGCCAAAATATTGGAGTTTCAGTCTCAGCATCAGTCCTTCTAATGAATATTTAGGACTGATTTCCTTTAGGACTGACTGGTTTAATCTCCTTGCAGTCCAAGGGACTCTCAAGAGTCTTCTACAATACCACAGTTCAAAAGCATCAATTCTTTGGTGCTCAGCCTTCTTTATGGTCCAACTCTCACATTTGTACACGACTACTTGTAAAAACCATAGCTTTGAGTATATAGACCTTTATTGGCAAAGTAATGTCTCTGCTTTTTAATATACTGTCTAGGTTTGTCATAGCTCTTCTTCCAAGGAGCAAGCATCTTTTAATTTCATGGCTGTAGTCACCATCTGCAGTGATTTTGGAGCCCAAGAAAATAAAGTATCCCACTGTTTCCACTATTTCCTCATCTATTTGCCATGAAGTGATGGGACTGGATGCCTTGATCTTCGTTTTTTGAATGTTGAGTTTTAAGCCAGCTTTTTCACCAGTGTGCTTACTTGTATCTTAAACAAATACCAGAAGGGATTCTCCCACAAACGAAAATGTGAGAATAATTGTTCCAATTAATGTTTTTATTCTATAGTCCAGGTCATCATCATCTCTCACCTGGATTCCTACTCCCTCTTCCCAGTGTGTTCTCTAAACAGCAGCAGCCAGAATGAGCTTTGGATCACATCACTTTTCTGCTTTGAGTCCTTCAACAACTTCCCGTTAGAATTAAGTCTAAACTTCTTACTATGGCTTAGAAGGCCCTGCATGATCTTTTTTGCTAATCTTATTTCATTTCATGCTCCCCTTCAGTCACCCTACTTCAGTCCTACCAGCTTTTAGTGCCTCAGACAAGCTGAGTCATTCCCTCTTCAGAGACTTTACTGATACTATTTCCTCTTACCTTAAGATCGCCTCTCTTCTGCCTAACCCTTCCTGTTGCTTGAGTGTTACCTTCTCAGAGAGGCCTTTTCCCTAAGGCCAGAGTGTGGCAGTACAGGGTTAAGGTGCATATGGCTGCAAATATCAGAAAACCACAACCCAGACTGGCTAGAACAGGAGAGCAGGCTCCAGGCACAGCCTCCCGCAGCCTGCGCACACCGTGCCCCCTGGCAGGACCATCTTTGAGTGTTGATGTTGTCCCTCCTTCTGTGTGATGATCATTCCTAGGTTGGTTGCAAGATGGTTGCAGTGGTGCTAGGCGTCTATCTCATCTTGTCACAGCTGCATCTAGAGGCACAAGAGAAACTCTTCTGGGAGCCTTCAGGAGAGAGGAAGCTCTTTTTAGAAGCCCCCTCCCTCACAAGATTTTTCTTTCTTTTGGCCACACTGTGGGATCTTAGTTCCCCAACCAAGGACGGAAGCCAATGCCGTCTACAGTGGAAGCATGGAATCTTAACTACTGGATCACCTGGGAAGTTCAAAAAAGATTTTTCTAATTTATAAACCAATCACTGGTTTGGGGGGCAGGGGATTCAGGTTTATTGTGATCAACCTTGAATAGATACTCTTATTCTATTTTGTACCAAGTACACCTTAGGCAGTTTTGTGAAATCTACAGACCCATTCTCAGAATAATGATTTTGAATGAATATCATTGAAATTAACTATAAAGAAATATACTTAACAAAATTACTAAATATGTGATCTAATGTTAGACTCTAGTAGTAATTAATAATGAGTGTAATTTTTAAGTGGTGACTAATATGAGTGATATTCTAAGACATCTACAACAACTGTAATGTGACTTGAAAATATCTGTAATTTCTATCGGTGACAAATTGGTATTATGAATACTATTTGGTTTCCTGCCTATATTGATGGTTGAAGGAAATGCTAAATTTCATTTAGAGGTTGATTAAAATATAGGGGTGATTTTTTTCTCCATTAAATTCATGGATACCCTGAGCTTAATTCTAGGTTAAGAACACCTGGCCTAGACTAGTCTTTGCGATCCCATGAACCGTAGCCTGCCATGCTTCTCTAGAGGTCCATGGAATTCTCTAGACAAGAGTACTGGAGTGGGCTGCCAGTTCCTTCTCCTGGGAATCTTCCTGACCCAGGGTTTGAACCCTGGTCTCCTGTGTTGCAGGCAGATTCTTTGCCATTTGAGCCACCAGGGAAGCCCCTTTTTAAACATTACAAAAATATTAAATAATGTATTTAAAGTGCCAAGCATAGTGCCTAGTACATGATTTAGTATCAGCCTTTACTATCAGGATAACATTTGACAACCTGAGAGTACTCCAGAGATATGTGCTGAATTCTCAGAATGGAAAACTATGTATCTAGATTGTTTATAAACCACTGTGGCCAAGGTGTTCAAGAAATGATTGCTTAAAACACAGATATACGCAAAAGTCTTGGGAATACAAACCACAGAGTAATATAATTTAAATCAATTCATTTTATCTTGACAAACTAGGAATGGGGTTTCAGTGCAATATATGAATATACCACTCAAAACAATTTCACATATGAATTCCAAAGCAGTTAGAAAAATGTCAAGTGAGTGAAACAAATAGCTGGATGGACTAGAACCGATCAAGAAATATTCAAAATCTTGCCAAACTTATGAAAGTCACTAGTCAGAGAACTTGCTCCCTAATGCCATAGTTCAGCATCACCATTCACCATGATTGATGTGCCTGGACTGTAACTCACTCAAGTTACATTGCTGATACTGGAGAAGACAGGATCAGGACTTGGCTCTGCATTCTATGGGGTGGTCGCCTTGGCTCAGGCTTGTTTCTTCAGGCTGGCACCGGAAATACTTCTTCATTAAATTCTAGTTCCTTACCCACCTCCCTTGAAAGGGATGTGATTTTGTGACCATTGCTGCTACTGCTGCTAAATCGCTTCAATCGTGTCTGACTCTGTGCGACCCCATAGACGGCAGCCCACCAAGCCTTAAGAGATCATATTTTGATTGAAAAGGTAAAAAGTTCTTCTTGACCCTCAAGATGGGTGATGGGGGTAGAGGCATTTGCTCTGCCCAGGTGTGTTTGGATCTGGAGGAAAACTTAAAGAGATGGCTGTTTTTTCTTTTTTTAATTTAGTTTTTATTTTATATTAGAATATAGTTGATATACAATGTTGTGTTAGTTTCAGGTGTACAGCAAGTGATTCAGTTATACATACATCCATTTCCTCCCATATTCTTCTCCCATATGGGTTATTATAGAGTATTGAGTTCCCTGTGCCGTACAGTAGGTGAGATGGCTGTTTTCTGATGACTGCTTTGTATATTCTCTCCGTAAAAGAGTAACTTCATATTTCCAGAAGTGCTCTTCTATTCTGGAAGAGCACTTGGTTAATTATTTGGAGGCATTGTCTCCTATAGGCTAAGCACCCAAGGTTTGGAATCAGGCAGACCTGAGTTCACATTTTGACTCTGCCATTTTTCTGTCTGTGTGACCCTGAGCAATTAACCTTAATAATAATAACAACAATGATAATAATAATAAATTGCAACAGTAGTCATGGCAGGAGTAGTAGTAGCAGCGGCTGCAACAGTAGTTGTAATCACATGTTGAGGATTTACTAGGCTAAATTCTTTGTATGGACTCTAATTTTTACAACCCTAAGAAATAGTTTACACTTTTATACTTTTATTCTCACTTTGCAAATGAGGACGTGAGGCTAAAATAAATAGGTTATGTAACTTGCCTTTAAACTTCGTTTTCCTTTTCCTACAAAGTGGAGATAATTGTGCTACCTGCCTCGTGAAGTTGCTGTAAAGATTAAATTACTGTGTGTTGCAGGTTTTTCAGTGCAACGATATAATAAAGACTCAGTAAGTAGGAGGGTTAGCTAGTATTAGTATACCTAATTTACTTTGCTAAAATAATGGAGTAATTGGTTTCACTTGTTCAAGGAGAGCTGCTGTGGATTAATAATAATTAGCACTTGTGACTCAACGGTAGATAAATTCTAAGCATAGTCTCTCATCACAATGATTCCATCCTTTTTGCAAAACAATTTCTGGGCCTTTATGAACATGATTTGGCAACTGTAGCCACTATTATCATATTAAGAGAAACTTTAGCAAGGAATGTCTTTTTGTCTTTTTTTTTCTCTGCTCAATTCACTCTTATTCAAAGTGGCTTTGGCTTGATTTTTGATATTCAAAGTGACACGTGGCTCCTTAATCCTGTTACCAATGTTGGCAAATCAGGAAAGGGATATCAGAAATAGCTTAAGCCAAACTGTTATAGACTGCGTGACTTAGACAACAGGCAGTTATTTCTCTCAGTTCTGGAAGGTGGAAGTCGGAGAACAAGATGCCAGCATGGCCGGGTTCTTGATGAGTGCTCCTTCCTGGTTTAAAGAGAGCTGTCTTCTTGCTGTGTCCTCACAGGGCACAAAGAGCAGAGTTAGCTTTCTGGCCTCTTCTTCTAGGGTGCTAACCCAATTCATGACAGCTATGCTCTCATGATCTAATTACCCTTCAAAGGCCGCACTGCCAAATATCATCACATTGGGGAATTAGGTTTCAACACATGAATACTAAGGGACACAAACACTCAGCCCATAACATCTATGAAACTATGCTTTCAGTATGAAATTTCTCTGTTGGATTGAAAAAAAAAAAAAAGTGAAAGTTTAGTCACTCAGTTGCGTCTGACTGTACAACTCCTGCCGAGCTCCTCTGTCCGTGGAATTCTCCAGGCAGAAGTACTGGAGTGGGTAGCCATTCCCTTCTCCAGGGGATACTCCTGACCAAGGTATCAAACCTGAGTCTCCTGCACTGTAGGCAGATTCTTTACCGTTTGAGCCACCAGGGAAGCCCCATTTTTTGGATTATTTTATTTAAAATTACTTAAACCAACTGATTGCTTATGTCCAATATCAAAACTTTATTTAAGAAGACATCAGGGGGACTTCCTTGGTGGGCCAGTGGTTAGGAATAAACCTTTCAATGCAGGGGATGCAGATTTGATCCCTGGTGGGGTAACCAAGATTCTATATGCTATGGAGCAACTAAGACCATGTCAAAACTAGCTCATTTGCAGCAAAGAAAGATCACACATGACCTTGCATGCCACAGCTAAGACCCAACACAGTCAAGTAAATAAGTATTAAAAAAAGGAAGACATTAGGAGTGAAGTTCATGGTCTTTTACTAAGAAGGCATTTGTCTACTATTTACTGAGCTGTAAGAACACATTGTGTGTGTGTGTGTGTGTGTGTGTGTGTGAACAGATTTCTCTGGCCAACAGTAAAACTCCCGGTAGCCTTGGATGTGAGTGCCACCTGCTGGATGTTACACACAAATATTTTCCTGTACTTCAGTCCAGGAATAGAGGAGCTATTTGCATGGGAACGTGCCCAAGTAACACCCCTTTGATTTTAGGTCACAAGGACAGCTGTAATGTCTAATAAGTAATGTGATCTTTGGGTAAGTTTGCAGATTTATAAGAAAAACATACCTAGGAAACAAACTCAATTTAAAAACATTCCACTGAGCTATTGTTTATAAGCTTGCCTGTGCCAAGAATATAGTAAATAGTTCTCTGTTTATATTATGAGCTCATGAGTTTTATATGTTGGTGACATAGGCAGTTGGTGGGTGGCTTTTACCTTAAGAAGCCTATACCTATATCTTGTAGTAGGGTAGGAAATTAGGGACTCCTTGACTGTGGCCATGTGTTGGCTTCAATGCCAAATATGTCATCGCATCCTAAAATTTTGGCTTTGGAGCCATAGCCCCTGTTTGGGGTTTAGTGGAGAAGGATCTCTTAGCATTGCTTTGCTCTAATGGGTTCTGTGGAGATGACTTCACCTGTGACTTATGGGGCAATTCTGTAGACTGGGTCTCACAGGAGCTTTGGGGCAATTTGTAATTTCCATGAGGGCAAGAAGGTAGACATGACTCTTTATAAACACATGTATACATTCTGTTAAGAGCTTTATGATGTTTCTATCAGATTGGTCCTTTGGAAGGTCCGCTGGAGAAGGAAATGGCAACCCACTCCAGTGTTCTTGCCTGGAGAATCCCAGGGACGGGGGAGCCTGGTGGGCTGCCAGCTATGGGGTCGCACAGAGTCAGACACAACTGAAGCGACTTAGCAGCAGCAGCAGCAGCAGGAGTTGGTCCTCAGGTTTTCACTGACCCAAGGTTTGTCTTCAGTATATTCTTGACATCATGAGACCAGTTTTCTGCTTTCGGGATTTTACAGAAACTGGTGGCATGTATTTGGTCCCTTTTTTCTATCACTGGAAAACATCATGTATAATTCACAAAGGAGTCTGCTGGGCTAAAGCAAAATTCTCTTTCTTTGTTGAAAATTTGTTAATGGGCTTTTGCGGCTAAATTTCTAAAGCTACGAAATAGGACTCAGATTTGGAAAGGGCTCAAGGCAGAAAAAGCTTTCTGTTTTTATTTCTGGGTATGTCCATTTAAGAACCCTGATAATGCAAGGAGGTTGCAATCCAGTATTTTGGAGGTGGCAATCCGGTATTTTATGGGGAAATAATGGGTGGTTGATGATATTTTTCCTGGGATTTTTAGTTGACAAGAATCTATATGAAGGAGTTAACTAGAGTTATTGTGGTGATTCTTACACAATGCATGTGTGCTGAGTCACTCCAGTTGTGTCCAACTCTTTGCGACCCCATGGACTGTAGCCCATCAAGCTCCTCTGTCCATGGGATTCTCCAGGCAAGGATACTGGAGTGGGTTGCCATGCCCTCCTCCAGGGGATCTTCCCAACCCAGAGATTGAACCCGTGTCTCATTTTGTCTCCGGCATTGGCAGGAGGGTTCTTTACTACTAGCGCCACCTTAGAAGCCCTTACACAATGTATACAAATATAGAATCATTCTGTTGTACAACCAAAGCTAATACAATGTTATATGTCAATTACACCTCAATAAAAAAAGATCTATATTGTATGAGATAGCATGACATTTGGCACTCTTGTCTGTACCTACATCAATGCCAAGCGAATACAGAATGAAGATGTTACTTCTTAAACTTACCATGGCACAATCAGATCATGAGACTGAAGTATTCTGTCCTTGCTAATGGTTATATGTTCAGATTGTTAGCTTCTCTCTGTGTGACCTGATTTGACCTAGATATGTGGGCTGGAAAACATGAAGTTACTTTTCACTGGGTGGACATCTCTTGGACAAATAATTAGCGCTATGTCTGTTCTATGTTTCTTGCATTTCTAGTCTGGGGCAACATTTGCTAATTTGGGGGTTTCCTTCCTCCAGCTCCTCTATCCCATGGTACCCAATCCCCAGCAGTTTTTTAAACTGAAAGTTTCAAATTATTTGAGCTGCTCTTATAGTTAGTCTGACTTCCCTGGTGGTTAGTCTAACAGTGATAGCATATAGATTTGTATTATATTCACAGAATCTTCTTAATTTCACACTGAGTGGATTTTAGTTCTCTTCTCTGATTTTTTTTCATCATTGGAGTCTCAAAAAGCGTTGCTATGCAAAAATTTGGTCCTGAGCCCATGTGGAACATAAGAGAAATTACAGAGTTACATAGTCAAATGCTATAGAAGTCATCAGGTTTTGTAAAAAGAGTTTGAAACAAGACAGGAATGGAAGTGCAAATCTCAGTGGGTTCTTAGTGTTTCATCACAAAGTTTTGTGGTAAAACCAAGATGAAACCACAAGCTTCACTGTTGGGCAGACTAGCACTGGAAGAACGATTGATTTAAGGTTAGCCAAGGTCAGGCGGAAACTTGGCTTTTTTTTATTCATATGTTCAAACCCCAGACCTACTGAGTTTTGCATGGCTTGGGGTTTCCAAAACAGAAAGCATTTTGGGACCCAGTCCAAAGCCAAAGCCTGAGGACTAAGGGTAAGAGAAAGTCATTCTGTCTTGGTTTGTTAGCCATGCTAAGGTGAGGGGTTTTTATTCTGATTACTATCAGAACCTTATTTACTTAAACTTTGGAAGTTTACGAAAACAAAGTATGTGTTTTCTCCCTGTCTGTCTACCCAATAGGAAAACCAGGATTCTTCTCAGAGTCTCCAGACGTTTCTACAGACCACAGAAATAGTTATTTCTTGAAAGTTTTCATGACTGCAGTTACCAGCACTTATAGACTATATTCAATTTCTTTGGCTCAGTATTTAGGAAATTCCCTAGGAGTAAAGGTATCAAGGTTGCCTAGTTTGAAAGAACTGGACCTAGCTAAATAGTCTGAAAAAAATCAAGTTGCTCTTTCAGAATAAAAATTTGGAGACAACAAAAGAAACAGTTAAGCTCAGAGCCTAAGGCCAGTCCCTCAGGGGAATGTGGGATATATGACATATGAAAGTCTCACTTGTGGGCAACTTGTGGGCAGCCCAAGTTCTGATTGGGGCATTATCATTGGGTGGTATGAGGCTGGGAATGACTCTTGTGGCAGGACCAAATCTTCTGTGAGGTGGCAAAATCATTCAAGTCAGTTAGATATGTTTTCAAGCTGTGAAATTATGGAAAACCCTTCTCCAAGGTTTCAGTTTTACAGGATGTTAATTGTTCTTCTCAACAAAAGTTCTAAACCTGGCAACGTGGCTTGCCAATACTTTTTCCTTCTTCCCATTTCACTGTCATCCTTATTATGGTCACCTTAGGATCTCCGGATGGCTACCATGGTTCCAGGCTTCTTGTCTGCTGTCTAGACAGGAAGAAGGAGCTAAAGGGCAAAGGGCAAAAGATTAATGACAAAATGATGAAAAGGCCCATTTTATAAGAGAAACAAGAGCTTATCCAAAAGATTTACCTAGCAGGTTTTCACATATGTTGACTGTATCATCCAATTAGCAATAGCCACCTCAACTAGCTCAATTTAGGTGGTGGTCAACAATGAGAGGACATCCTGGAACCACACAAAGGAGCAGGTGTGGAGTACTCATTCTAGGGTAAGTCTCACTTACAAATGAGGCCCATAGAATAATGGTCAGCAGAGAGCCTCACAGCAACACTGTAGAGGACTCTCAAAGAGCAGGTTCTCTGTGCAAGTTCACGGAGAAGTCTGGGGGCGTGGGAGTCAGACGATCACAGAGTGACTGTGTAAGCAACAGTGATTGGACATGAGTGGCTAAACCATTGTGTTGTGAGCTATTGTTCCCCAGTAGAGTTCTCAGAACAAGAAAACCAGCTCAGCCCCACATCTTTCAGGGTCTTTAGGAAGAATTTCTTCCTTTTATCCTGCCTTCCTACCTTTCTTCCTCTCTTTCTATTTCTCTTTCCTTCCATTCATCCTTTAAACTTTTAATCATGAAAAAAAATCTCTAGCTTACAGAAAAAGAGAAGGAATATAACTAATACCCCCATACATTGTTCTAATAAGTTATTTACCTATCTTATCTTTCTTTCATATATATAAAATTGCACAAACCCACATGTGTATGACATGTGTATTACAGAAGAAGAGAAGGAATATAACTAATACCCCCATACATTGTTCTAATAAGTTATTTACCTATCTTATCTTTCTTTCATATATATAAAATTGCACAAACCCACATGTGTATGACTATATATTCATATGTAGATGTGTACATCTGTATGGTATATATATACATGTCTATACACACACATCTATTTCTGTATATATGAACTATTTAAGTAGGTTACAGACTCTTTATCCCTAAATATTTGAGCTTATATTTCTTCAGGAGACATTTCTATCTAGATGTATAATTGCAACACATATGTGTAGTGAAAAAAAAAAGACTGAGAAAAATAAAAATTTTATTTTTTTAAGTATAATTGACACACAATATTGTATTAGTTTCAGGTGTGCAACTTAATGATTCAACATTTGTATACATTATAAAATGGTCACCAGGGTAAGTTTAGTTACCATTTGTCAACATCAAAATTACCAAATAGTTTTTCTTGTGATGAGAACATTTAAGATTTACTTTCTTAGTGCCTTTGAAACTTGCTATGCGGTGTTTGACTGTAGTCATCATGCTGTACATTATATCACATCATGATGACATTTATTTTAAATTTTTATTTCTTTATTTAGGCTGTGCTGCATGGCTCTTGGGATCTTAGTTCCCTCACCAGAGATTGAACCCTGGACCCGTGGCAGTGAAAGCCACTGCACCGTCAGAGAATTCCCATCCATGACATTTATTTTATAACTGGAAGTTTGTACTTCTCTATCCCCTTTACCCATTTTGTCCACCTGTCCAGACTCTCACCCTTCTGCCGACCACCTATCTGTTCTTTGTATCTATGAGTTTGTTTTGTTTGTCCATTCGGTTTGTTTTTTAGATTCCACATATAACTGAACTCATATGGTATTTGTCTTTCTCTAATTTATTTCACTTAGTGAATATCCATATTTTGAGATCCATCCATATTTTTGTAAATGGCAAGATTTCATTCTTCTTTATGACTGAGTAGGATTCCATTGTGGGGCTTCCCAGGTGGCTCTCGTGGCAAAGAACCTGCCTGCTAATGCAGGAGATGTAAGAGACTCAGGTTCGATCCCTGGATTGGGAAGACCCCTGGAGGAGGGCATGGCAACCCATTCCAGCATTCTTGCCTGGAGAATACCCTGGACAGAGGAGCCTGGCAGGTTACAGTCCATAGCGTTGCAAAGAGCTGGACATGACTGAAGTGACTTAGCATGCATGCATGCAGGATTCCATTGTATAGACACATCACATCTTTATCCATTTAACTGTCAGTGGACACTTAAATTAGTTCCATGTCTTGACTGTTGTAAATAATGTGGCAATAAAACAAGAAATATTGTAAAGAAAGTGAGGCAAGAGGAATCTGTGAAGCAAGTGTGCACAGAGCACAGTGTCTGCCCAGCCTCATCCTTAAAGATGATGCTACTCTAATAATCACCTGCAAAACACGTCTCTGTAAACAAAGCTCACATCAGAGGAAGACATGGCTCAGAAGACAGTACTTTTCTAAGGAGTATTTTTTTCTAACTGCATCCTAACTCTAAGGAAGAGAAGAAAGTCAGGATATAAAACATTTTTCAAGTTCTTCTACTACCCTTTTCTTCTCTTTTTAAGTTATAAAAATTTTTTGCTAGAGAAAAATTGTTGTGATAGATAGACACTGATGTATGTGCTACCTAGAATTAAAAATGGAAATGTAGGAGTAATTTTGCATTTTCAAAAGAGAACAACAAATCTTATCATTCAAGTGCAAATGTATTTCAGGGAAAGAAATAAAGGTGTAAGTAAAATATTCCAGAGAAGGTTTATTTTGGGGATTAAACAGTGTAGAAAAATTGGAGAAAGAGAAAGGTTAGTTTGATTTACAGAGACTTCGTCATCAGGATGAAATTGCATGAAAAGAGTAAAAAGAAGCAAGATCAGTTGGTACCAGGCACTGTCTCATGCTTACCTCGTGTGAGGAACTGCCGTTTTCCCCCTGCATTTGGTGTCAAAGTTTGTGAAGTATTGTCAGCTAAGAAGCCCAATCCTGGACTTCCCTGGTGGCTGAGGAGTAAAGAACCTGCCAGCGAAGGAGATGTGGGTTCCATCTCTAGTCCAGGAAGATCCCACGTCGTGGATCAACTGAGCCCGCGCCACAACTGCTCTGCCTGTGCTCTAAAGCCTGGGAGCTGCAACCAGTGAGCCTCCTTGTCCTAGAACCCATGCTCTGCAGTAAAAGAAGCCACCGCAGTGAGAAGCCTGGGCACCGCAACAAAGAGTGGCCCCCGCTCACCACACCTAGCGAAAAGACTGAGCTGCCACAAAGACCCAGCCCAGTCAAGAATAAATAGATAAAATTTTTTAAAATGGATAACTAGAAAAAAAAGGAAGAAGAAACCTAATCCTCACCACGGGCCAGTGCTGATGGCCAGTCCCACACAGCCCTGGGGATGATGGATGCTGTGTGTCCCACGCCCCTTCCCGGGGCAGAGCTGTTCCTTTCTCCTCCACCGCGAGCCCATCAAGAGCTTTGAGGGAGCCAACTGTGATGCCCAGACTCCAGCCAAAGTCAACTCCTTTCCGGTGGTTGTTGGTGGTGAAGAGACAACAGTGGGGGACAGATTAAGAATCAAGGGTGACAAGTGAGATTAGTGGCTCAGACATTCAGCCTGAGGAAGGGCTGGCTTACAGCGTCAGTGTCTAGGATGCTGGCTGTTTTTTCAACTCTTCCTCATGTTTCTGGAGGACTTGATCCTGGAAGTTACCCACCATCCTTTAATAATCAAGGCGGAGGGACGGAGCACTGTCAATCTGGACATTCGTCCCTTTCTAAACCACCTTGTTTGAAAGATTAGGTTTTTAGGCTGCTTAAAGGACAAGCAAAATTGTTCTACTATCTTCCTTCTTGAATGTTCCTTTGCCACGCTCATTTTCCCCTGATTACCCTGCTGTGTCTGCTTTTGCTACTGTTTGTCTCATCAAACCTCCTGTGTATAGGCTGCTTGGCTACAGGGGAAAAAGGTCTCTTCACTGGCACTGACTCCCTCTGTATCTCTTTGGGGCCAATATATTGTTTCATTTTTCTATTTGTCCTGGCTCTCTTCCTTTTAATCAAGTAAAATTGACCTCAGTGCTCTGCTGATGGGAGAGGGCTATCAAAAGCAATATTCAGAGGGTTTGCTTCCCTGAAAAGTTAGCCAGCCAGAGCCCCACTGTTGTACAAGGCCGCATGTTCTCTAAGGAAGTGGAGTCCATTAACAGACGTTGTTGCCTAAGGGTTTTTTATTCTTTCCTCTTTCAGATTTTGAAGGATGTTTAAAGTGTTTATTATTAGCCTAAACTGAGAGCAAGTGAATGTCCTTATCATTCAAAAACAAATACACCTGTCTGGCAGCAGAAACTCTGCCTGGCTTTATGAACCAGGAAAATCAACACTGTATTCAGAGCTCAGCCAGTAA
The DNA here is from genome assembly GCA_006410635.1 of Cephalophus harveyi. Lineage (NCBI taxonomy): Eukaryota > Metazoa > Chordata > Mammalia > Artiodactyla > Bovidae > Cephalophus > Cephalophus harveyi. Next base: position 345,955 of record SJYT01029446.1, on the reverse strand, counting down.
ATCTGAGGGGCCTGTAAAATCATGTTGGAGAAGGGGTTCATTGTGGAAAGATCCAAACTTACACGGGCTCAAGAATTCCCACTGGAAGACCAGACTTTGTCTGCACAGACACTGCCTAGTATTTATAAGCCTTATACCAGGGGTCCCAACCTCCAGGACCTAATGCCTGATGATCTGGGGTGGAGCTGATGTAAAAATGATATAAATAAAGTGCACAATAAATGTAATGTGCTTGAATCATACCCCCACCACCATCCATCCGTGGAAAAATTGTCTTCCATGAAATTAGTTCCTGGTGCCAAAAATGTTGAGGACCGTTGCGTTATACCTCTGAACGTGGAATGTCAGAACTCTGAGGGGTGAGAACATACTTAAAAATTCATAGGAAAGAAACCTGTGGGATAAAGGGAAACCAATATCCTGTGATCGCTGTCATACTAGCACTTCTTTCTATGTCCTGAGTGCCCCAGAACTTCATTGTTCAGGTTGGTGAAAAAGTAATTGTGGTTTCAGATCGTGAATTTTAAATCATTGTCACTAGGCTCAAACTCATCTTTATTGATCAAAATAGGAACCATTACAATAAATGTAATGGTTACTTCTCAAATGTAATGGTTTCGTCGGGGTTCGGAAAGCTGTTGTGGATCAGACCAGCAGCAGACCACCAAACTGTGACCCTGACTTTTTCTTGGTGCAAGTTTGGCTTTGGAAAGTGTTTTGGAGCTTCATCTCTGAGATTCAGTGACCACTGAGCTGGTAATGCTGGTTGTCACATAAAATCCACTTTTCATTGCATATCACAATCTGGTTGTGAAATGGTTTGTCGTTGTTGCATAGAATTTCAAAACAATCTTAACACTGAGTTCTTTGGGAACTTCTCATGTAATTGTAAGAGGATCAGCTTTGGTGATCCTCTCAATTGGTCGTTGTCAACTTCCAATGGCTGGACACTGTACTCCTCATCTTCAAAACTCTCATCTCCTTTGGAAAACCTCCTGAACCATCACTGTATGCTCTGTGTGCTCATTAGTAGTTCCTGGGCCAAATGCATTGTTAATGTTGCCAGTTGTCTCTGCTGCTTTACAATCCATTTTGAATTCGAATAAGAATATCGCTTGAATTTCCTTTTTGTCTAACATGATTTCCCTAGTCTAAAATAAATATGAAATATTTAACAATCAATAAGTTATTAGTAAAAGATATAAAGTGAAACATGAAAATTAAAATAATATGTAACATAACCACATTTAAGAATGTATTCCAATATCAAACAGCAAATTTCAACAATGCAAAACCTCAATTACTTTTCCGCCAACCTAATACTTTTCCTTTTTGCTGAAAGATGAGCTAGTTTGGCTCCAAAACTTAGTCATGCTATTGTCCAGATTTATTTTCTTCTAGACTTAAAGATGACTTTTAAGAGTAATTATACTTTTCAAAAGGAGAAAGATAGCTTGATACCGTCCCTGTTCACAAGGCCATTAACACCTAGTATTCATTCAATTATTTCACTAATCTTTGAGTGCCTGTGAATTTTAAAGCACTGTACTATTTATGGACAAAATGAAAGTACCATATGTGGTCCTTGCCCTCTAGAAGCTTATGTTCTAATGGGGATATAAGACATTTACCGTTCAGATCCCCAACACACACCAGATCCACATATCCATTGCTCTCATCCTTTCATCATCAGCTTCAAGGATATTTTCATATTGAAGGCAAGTTCAGTCACCTACTGTCCCTGACTCTTTTCCTATAATTTTAGGCCATCTCAGATTGGTCCAAGATTGGAATATATATATATATTTTTTTCCAGCTTTAGAGTCATCTGAGCAGGTGGGGTAATGCTGTCACCTTTTACCTTAGCTGCTTGGATGTAGTTAGATGGTTTATCTATGAGGAGAGATTCCTAGATCGAGAGTATGAGTCTGGGTGAAGTGAGAAGGATAACATTTCTGATGGAATAAAGGCATTTAAGGACTTCTCTAGTGGTTCAGTTGTTAAGAATTCACCTGTCAATGCAGGGGACATGGGTTCAACCCCTGATCTGGGAGGATTCCACATGCTGCTGAGCTTAGCCATATCAATGAGAAGCCCATAAGCACGGCAAGTAGAAAGTAACCCCTGCTCACCACAACTAGAGAAAAGCTAGTGTGCAGAAACAAAGACTCAGCACAACCAAAAAAATTTTTAAAAGAAGCATTCGGGATCCATTTCAAGAAATTATCTCAAATTAAGGAATAACTGAACATATGGTTATTAATATTAATGAATGCAGTCAACCAAATGTAGAAGTTGTGTTTACTGCTGATCAAACCTAGGATAGCCTACAAGAGAATGTAAATTTTGAAGTTAGAAGGACTATATTCAAATTCTGCTCCAGCATTTGCTATATGTACATCCTAAGACAAATTTGTTTAGCTTCTAAGCCTCTGTTTGTACCTCTGCAAAATGGTAATGAGCAATATTCACTTTTCACAGTGGTATGACTATTCAGTGAGACAAAGTATGTAAAAGCTTTTAGCTCCTTGCTCGCAAATGCTAATTCTGTCCCTAACTTTTCCTCTACTTTTCTTTGGAGAATTATGCCTGTATTTCATTTTAGTCCATTCTGCCCCCTCATCCCACCCCCACTCCATTCTTGGCTTTTCTCATTGTTTTTATTCTTGTTTTTTCTGGCTGATCTTGTCTCTTTGGTTTTCCCCTCTTTCCCCTCTATGGATGTTTGTTTTGACGGTGTTTATTTTTCCATCGTGAACTTTCCTTGAGTTCCTTTCTCATTTGCCTTTTTGCAGGCATCTTTTGTTTTACCTGGGGCTCTAGTCCGGTGCACATTGATGTCAACATTGACTGCTGATTTTGGACTTTACTGAGGAAAAGAGGGTGGAAGCTGTGTCAAGACAGCTCTTACAGGGCCTAGAGAAAGGATAGTGGGAGATTGAAGTGGTTAGTTGCTTGGGTATACATATTTTGCAGACGTTCATCTCAGTTCCTGGCCAGAAGTCTGACACTCTCCCCACAGGGCCTCAGGGGTTTTGAGTCAGCCCTGACTACACTCGGCAGTGACGTTGGGCTTTCCACTCCCCAACTTCCTGTTGTCTTACTTTTTCTTAAACATGTTTTATGCTCTTCTCTAACATTTCATTTATGTGGAACACCCACTTGGAAGGGGAGTTGTTTTTAAGGAGGGGAGGTCATTACTGATAATGGCAATGAGAATAATAGTTGCATATCAAGCACAGACGCTCACACATGGCCAAAAAGAAGACAGCAGGAACTCATGACCTTGTTTGTTGGGCACAGATTCCTAACAGAGTCCAGAAAGTCCAAGAGATAGAAACAAACTACGGGAGTGGTGGATGGAGACAGGAAGGAGAAGCTAGGGAATATGTCTTGCATTTTAATTTCCAAGAACATTTATTCATCACCTACCCTGGCACAAGCAGGGTGCTAGGCTCTGGTTCTCATTTGATGAGCAATATTCAGAAAAGTTCAGTTTTTTATAACCTTTGATGTTTCCACTTATGTTTTAAGGAGTTACAGCCTTCCTGCATCTAACATTTTAAATTTGGATCTAGTTTCCTATCTTGGAAGGGAAATTGGGGCTCAAAGAGCAACAATAGCTATTTTGGTGCTTATGGGCAGTGATTGGTGGCACATCACAATAACCTATTACATGTCCTTAGATATTTTTGTTATGAATATTTTAAGCAAATGTAGGGAGAATAACAGGATGAATGTTCATCTCTCATCAGTTGTCACTCAGCTTCAACAGTTAACAGCATTTTATCAATCTTGTTACATCTCCCATACTTGCCTTTTAAGAAATATAACCACCCTACCTTTAGAATATGTAACAAGTTCAGTTCAGTTCAGTCACTCAGTCATGTCCGACTCTTTGCGACCCCATGAATCGCAGCACGCCAGGCCTCCCTGTTCATTACCATCTCTCGGAGTTCACTCAGACTCATGTCCATCAAGTCCGTGATGCCATCCAGCCATCTCATCCTCTGTCATCCCCTTCTCCTCCTGCCCCCAATCCCTCCCAGCATCAGAGTCTTTTCCAATGAGTCAACTGTTCGCATGAGGTGGCCAAAGTACTGGAGTTTCAGCTTTAGCATCATTCCTTCCAAAGAAATCCCAGGGTTGATCTCTTTCAGAATGGACTGGTTGGATCTCCTTGCAGTCCAAGGGACTCTCAAGAGTCTTCTCCAACACCACAGTTCAAAAGCATCA
>SJYT01029446.1:251920-340592 GCA_006410635.1 Cephalophus harveyi | reverse complement strand
TTCATAAAACCGTTCAACTTCAGCTTCTTCAGCATTACTGGTTGGGGCATAGACTTGGATAACTGTGATATTGAATGGTTTGCCTTGGAGACGAACAGAGATCATTCTGTCATTTTTGAGATTGCATCCAAGTACTGCATTTCGGACTCTTTTGTTGACCATGATGGCTACTCCATTTCTTCTGAGGGATTCCTGCCCGTAGTAGTAGATATAATGGTCATCTGAGTTAAAGTCACCCATTCCAGTCCATTTTAGTTCACTGATTCCTAGAATGTTGGCGTTCACCCTTGCCATCTCTTGTTTGACCACTTCCAATTTGCCTTGATTCATGAACCTGACATTCAAGATCAATAATAATTATATAATTTTATCTAATATTTATTTTACATGCAAATTTCTCCAATTATCTGAAAGATGCCTTTTCATATATTTGGTTTGTATGGATGGAGGTCAAAGCAAAGCCTGCAAAAAATTTCTTTTGGTCATTCTGCCTTTTAAAGCTCTTATTCTATAGTAATAGCCTCCTGCCTCTATTTCCCCTATACCATTGATTTTTGTAGTTATTTGTATGGTGGATGCTGTGGTGTGCTACACAGATCCCTTCTTCATGACCAGAGCACTCTTTCCTGTCACTGCCAGGAGTGTGGGCTGCGGAAGGTCCACAAGTCCACAGCATGTGTCTAAGACTGGCTGTTTAGAGGGTAAAAAGTCTTGGCCCTGTTGCTTCACGACAACTCTGAAGGACTGACTCAATTCCAGAGCTCCCTGTAAGACTGGCTGGGACCTCAGTTGTGACTACATCACACATCAATTACTTCTTCTGCCCATTCTTATTTCCTTACTCCCTTTCAGGTGTATTCCTGAGGCTACTCCCTAGGACAACTCCTGAAATCAAATCTCCACGTCAGAGTCTGTTTCCTGGGAAACCTGACCTAGACAATTGGTAACAGGATGGGTCTAATAAGCAGAATCTAAAATGGGATTTCAGAGCTGGATGACCTGCCTCTCACCTTGTGATACAAATACACTGACTGGCGGTAAGTGATACTGGCGGTAAGTGATAACACTGGTGTGGTGTAGAGGTGCAGTTTTGAAATTTTTACACATGGTGAGCTGAAATGGGATGATGTGGAAGACAAAACACCAGCGAGAACAGCAGTACAAGCATTCAATGGGTTTGGGAAACGTGGGAAGCATAAAGATTGAGAGCTTGGATGGCTGTTGTTGAGGATTATTGATGCCTTGGGAAAAAGACAATGGAAGTCTGAGTGTAATTAATCACCAAAGGGCTTCCTTGACAGCCTAGAAAGGGATTTTTTTCTCTTGCAGAGGAAGCTGATGATCAGGTCCTGAACAACACAAGTCTAGAGAAGATTGAATTTTCAATCCTGTCAGTGTGCTGACCAAAAGCCAGGGCCTGATTGGGAGGTAGTAGGACCCTGAGGCTGGAGCCCAGGACAACTAGATCAATGCAGTAGGCAATATTGAATTATTAGATTCTTCTAAACACTCTTGACCTTACAAAAATGGTCAACTCCTCTTTTTAAAGAGCTAACACTGTCCCCTTGCTTGAAGAAGATTCAGAGGCCTCTGCCTTATAACACAACGCACAGGATTGGTGGAGGGGCCTGGATCAATAGGCATTCTTCAGAACATCAGCCTGGCACACTATATCGATGACATGCTAACTGGATTGAATGAAAAATAAGTGGCAAGTCCTTAGAGACCTTGTTAAGACAACTATGTTTCAGAAGGTTGGAGATAATGCCTGCTGCTAAGTCACTTCACTCGTGTCCGACTCTGTGTGACTCCATAGATGGCAGCCCACCAGGGTCCCCCGTCCCTGGGATTCTCCAGGCAAGAGCACTGGAGTGGGTTGCCATTTCCTTCTCCAATGCATGAAAGTGAAAAGTGAAAGTGAAGTCGCTCAGTTGTGTCCGACCCTCAGCGACCCCATGGACTGCAGCCCACCAGGCTCCTCCGTNNCTGGGATTCTCCAGGCAAGAGCACTGGAGTGGGTTGCCATTTCCTTCTCCAATGCATGAAAGTGAAAAGTGAAAGTGAAGTCGCTCAGTTGTGTCCAACCCTCAGTGACCCCATGGACTACAGCCTTCCAGGCTCCTCCGTCCATGGGATTTTCCAGGCAAGAGTACTGGAGTGGGGTGCCATTGCCTTCTCCGGAGATAATGCCTACAAATATTCACAAGATCTATCAACTCAATGAAATTTTAAGGATCTTAATATTATAGGGACATGTCAGAATATTCCTTGCGAAGTAAAACACAAAGTATATTATCTCTAACTTCCCACCACTGAGAAGAAAGCAGACACTTAGTAGATCACTTTAGGTTCTCAGAGGCAGAATATTATATACTCAGGAGTACTGCTTTGATTCATTTGCTGAATGACATGGAAGGTTTCCAGATTTGATTGGGACCCAGAGAAGGAAAGGGATCTGTAGCAGGTCCAGACCATGATAAAAGTAGCTCAGCTGCTTGGGCCATATGTCGTGTAGACAGAGGCATCTTTAGTGGCAAAAGATGCTGTGGGGAGTGCATGGCAAGCTTGACGGAAATTGCTACATGAATTCCAGGATTACAGCTGAAGGCCGCTTCTTTTGCAGTAAAGAACTACACATCATTCATTGAAGAGCTCCTCATAAGCTACTGGGCCCGGTTGTGCTGGAGCATCTAGAGACCGTGTGGCCAGGGCTGGATTTTGTCAGAGCCACCATGTCAGAAGGTCATGATGGCCCAGCAGCAACCCATTGTAAATGGGAAGCAGTGCATCTAGGACTGGGCGCAGATAGATGAGAGCACAGTAAGCTGCATAAGCAAGTGGCCAGATTTCCATGCTGCCCTCTACTGTGCACTGGCTCCTTTCTCTCACATAGCATGTATGAACAAGTTTCTTGCAAGAGTACAAAGGCATGACCTTCTTACTTCTATCTCTGAAGGGCCAGAGCTCCCTGAGGGATTGGCCAAGTTCTCCATTGTAATTGCATTGCAGCTTAGCTTCTTCCTTTTCCCAGTCCTGTTTGCCTTTCTTCATTGTAAAGGTTTCCCCTGAGATCACTCTCTAATAAATCTCTTGCACATGACTCTCTGTCTCAGCAACTGTTTCTCAAAGGACTCTATCTAAGACGCTGTTACTCATCCCGTAGAATATCCTATATCCTGGATTTGGCTGTCTGTTTCTTTGCAGTGTGCTTCTACAGTTCCTGTTTCACTAGCCCCTATAAAGTGATAGAACCAAAGACTTTATTAGATTCAGGTAGTAGGGTGTGATTCCTAGTTACATCACGTTCCAGGACATATAGTGTCAAGATGTCTTGCTTTTAGTGATGCTAACATTGATTGGTTGCTCTCATCTTTTCACCTTCTCTTGTGTATATGTCTCAAATCTTCCAGTGGCACCCATGAAGGTTTATGTGGGAGAACCTAGGGCTCTAGATTGCTGGCAACAGATTCAATCTCTTGAGAAAGAGGAGGAGTAACTGACCAGACAGAAAGAAAGTGGGTAGTTTTCCTATTCAAGTCCTTGAATACCCTTATTTTAATTCTGTGAAAATGAGTTTTTGTTTGGCCTGACAATGAATTAGAATGGTGAGTTTATACTGGACATAGACAACCATTTCATCACAAAATAGCCCTTCCCTTTCTTGACTCTTAACATCTCAAGGAATAATTATAGACGTAGTCTCACTCTTTTTATTGAAAAATTTTTTTTTTCAATTTTTAGTAAACTTTTTATTTTGAGATAATTGTAATTCACATACAATTATAAGAAATAATACTGAGAGAGCCCATATACTCTGTATTCATTGTCCTTTAGTGGTTTATTGTTGTTGTTGTTTAGTTGCTCAGTAGTGTCTAACTCTTTGCCACCCCATGGACTATGGCCCACCAGGCTCCTCTGTCCATGGGATTTCCCAGGCAAGAATATTGGAGTGAGGGGATCCAACCCACGCCTCCTGAGTCTCCTGCATTGACAGGCTGAGTCTTTACCACTGAACCATCTGGGAAGCTCACTTGAATGTAGTAACCTCCAATCAACTCAGTGGGCTGAAGCTTACTTCATTTACACACAGGGCTGGCAAAAATCTTGTGTTGAAAAGCATTAAGAAAGTTCTCATCTGAAAAGGAAGAAAAAATAATCTGACAATGACATCTGATCTTTCTCACACAATCTGTTATAGTTAATATCTTAAAGTTGTTTTGATTGCCAGTAACAGAAAATAATAGGAAATAGCTTCAGTTCAGTTCAGTTTAGTTGCTCAGTCATGTCCGACTCTTTGCAGCCCGATGAATGGCAGCACTCCAGGCCTCCCTGTCCATCACCAACTCCCGGAGTTCACTCAAACTCATGTCCATTGAGTCAGTGATGCCATCCAGCCATCTCATCCTCTGTCGTCCTCTTCTCCTCCTGCCCCCAATCCCTCCCAGCATCAGAGTCAACTTTTCCAATGAGTCAGCTCTTTGCATGAGGTGGCCAAAGTACTGGAGTTTCAGCTTTAGCATCATTCCTTCCAAAGAACACCCAGGACTGATCTCCTTTAGGATAGATAGGCTGGATCTCCTTGCAGTCCAAGGGACTCTCAAAAGTCTTCTCCAACACCAGTTCAAAAGCATCAATTCTTTGGCGCTCAGCTTTCTTCACAGTCCAACTCTCACATCCATACATGACTACTGGAAAAACCATAGCCTTGACTAGATGGACCTTTGTTGGCAAAGTAATAAAAAAATAAAGTCTGGCACTGTTTCCACTGTTTCCCCATCTATTTCCCATGAAGTGATGGGACCAGATGCCATGATCTTCGTTTTCTGAATGTTGAGCTTTAAGCCAACTTTTTCACTCTCCTCTTTCACTTTCATCAAGAGGCCTTTTAGCTCCTCTTCACTTTCTGCCATAAGGGTGGTGTCATCTGCATATCTGAGGTTATTGATATTTCTCCCGGCAATCTTGATTCTAGCTTGTGCTTCTTCCAGTCCAGCATTTCTCATGATGTACTCTGCATATAAGTTAAATAAGCAGGGTGACAATATACAGCCTTGACGGACTCCTTTTCCTATTTGGAACCAGTCTGTTGTTCCATGTCCAGTTCTAACTGTTGCTTCCTGACCTGCATATAGGTTTCTCAAGAGGCAGGTCAGGTGGTCTGGTATTCCCATCTCTTTCCAGAATTTTCCACAGTTTCTTGTGATCCACACAGTCAAAGACTTTGGCATAGTCAATAAAGCAGAAATAGATGTTTTTCTGGAACTCTCTTGCTTTTTCCATGATCCAGCGGATGTTGGCAATTTGATCTCTGGTTTCTCTGCCTTTTCTAAATCCAGCTTGAACATCAGGGAGTTCATGGTTCACATATTGCTGAAGCCTGGATTGGAGAATTTTGAGCATTACTTTGCTAGCATGTGAGATGAGTGCAATTATGCAATAGTTTGAGCATTCTTTGGCATTGCCTTTCTTTGGGATTGGAATGAAAACTGACCTTTTCCAGCCCTGTGGCCACTGCTGAGTTTTCCAAATTTGCTGGCATATTGAGTGCAGCACTTTCACAGCATCATCTTTTAAGACATGAAATAGCTCAACTGGAATTCCATCGCCTCCACTAGCTTTGTTTGTAGTGATGCTTTCTAAGGCCCACTTGACTTCACATTCCAGGATGTCTGGCTCTAGGAAGTGATCACACCATCGTGATTATCTTGGTCATGAAGATCTTTTTTGTACAGTTCTTCCATGTATTCTTGCCACCTCTTCTTAATATCTTCTGCTTCTGTTAGGTCCATACCATTTCTGTCCTTTATCGAGACCATCTTTGCATGAAATATTCCCTTGGTATCTCTAATTTTCTTTAAGGAAATAGCTTAGCCAAAAAGAAAAGGAAAGAAACAAAGATAGATTATGAAATCCAAGAAGAAGTTATTTATTTGGCATTAAAGTTCCAGGAAAGGAGATAACTGGTAGTTAGAAAGCTGTCAGAGCCCAGGCCACCATTCCCTCTCTGTTCATATCCTTAGGAGAGAGATGATGATTGGCTATCTTGGTCAGGGATCTACTCTGAGTTAAATCAGCTATGGTCAAGGGGTTGAGGGCATTTAGTACAAATGTGGGGGAGGGGCAGTCCTCACTGAAGGAGATTTGAGTCATGGCCTAGGTAGATACTGCAAAAGTCAGATCAGTTCAGTCGCTCAGTCATGTCCAACTCTTTGCCACCCAATGGTCTACAGCATGCCAGGCTTCCCTGTCTATTACCAACTCCTGGAGCTTGCTCAAACTCATGTCCATTGAGTTGGTGATGCCATCCAACCGTCTCATCTTCTGTCATCCCCTTCTCCTCCTGCCCTCAATCTTTCCCAGCATCAGGGTCTTTTTCAAATGAGTCAGCTCTTTGCATCAAGTGGCCAAAGTATTGGAGTTTCAACTTCAGCATCAGTCCTTCCACTGAATATTCAGGACTGATCTCCTTTAGGATGGACTGGTTGGATCTCCTTGCAGTCCAAGGGACTCTCAAGAGTCTTGTCCAACATCACAGTTCAAAAGCATCAGTTCTTTGGTGCTCATCAGCTCATCTTTCTTTGGTGCTCATCAGCTCATCTTTCTTTATAGTCCAACTCTCACATCCATACATGACTACTGGAGAAACCATGGCTTTGACTAGGTGGACCTTTAGAAGATGGCAGAGTAAAAGGATGTGCACTCATCTTCTCCTGCGAGAACTCCAAAATTACAACTTGCTGCTGAACAACCATCGACTAGAGAATGTTGGATCCCACTAAAAAAAGATACCCCACACCCAAAGGCAAAGGAGAAGCCCCAGCAAGACAGTAGGAGGGGTGAAATTGCATTTAGACTCAAACCCCATACCCACCAGAGACACTCAAAGGGCTCAGACAAAACCTTGTGTGCATCAGGAGTCCCCATAGAGACTGAGCCAGACCTGCCTTTGAGTGTTTGAGTGTCTCCTGTGGAGGTATGGGTCAGCAGTAGCCTGCACAGGGGCAGGGGCTTTGGGTGCAGTAGACCTGGGTATGGCATAAGCCCTCTTGGAGGAGGTCACCATTAACCCCACCATAGAGCCACCAGAACTTACACAGGACTGGGGAAACAGGCTCTTGGAGGGCACAAACAAAACCTTGTGACACTAGGACCCAGGAGAAAGGAGCAGTGACCCCACAAGAGACTGACCCAGACTTGCCAGTGAGTGTCCAGGAGTTTCCGGTGGAATGTGGGTTCATGGTGGCTTGCTGCAGGGTCGGGGCACTGAGTGCACAGTGCATGCATGGGACCTTTGGAAGGAGGTCGCCATTATCTTCATTACCTCCACCATAGGTTGGCCTCAGGTCAAATAACAGGAAAGGAAAACAGACCCACCCATTAACAGAAAATTGTATTAAAGATTTACAGAGCATGGCCCTGACCATCAGAACGAGACCATTTCCCCCTCAGTCAGTCTCTCCCATCAGGAAGCTTCCATAAGCCTCTTATCCTTATCCTTCAGAGGGCAGACAGAATGAAAACCACAGTCACAGAAAACTAATCAAACTGATCACATGGACCACAGTCAGTTCAGTCGCTCAGTCATGTCCGACTCTCCCTGTCCATCACCAACTCCCGGATTTCACTCAGACTCATGTCCATTGAGTCAGTGATGCCATCCAGCCATCTCATCCTCTGTTGTCCCTTTCTCCTCCTGCCCCCAACCCCTCCCAGCATCAGAGTCTTTTCCAATGAGTCAACTCTTCGCATGAGGTGGCCAAAGTACTGGAGTTTCAGCTTTAGCATCATTCCTTCCAAAGAAATCCCAGGGCTGATCTCCTTCAGAATGGACTGGTTGGATCTCCTTGCAGTCCAAGGGACTCTCAGGAGTCTTCTCCAACACCACAGTTCAAAAGCATGGACCACATGGACCACAGCCTTATCTAACTCAATGAAACTATGAGCCATGCTGCGTAAGGCTACTTAAGACGGACAGGTCATGGTGGAGAGTTCTGACAAGACGTGGTCTACAGGAGAAGGGAATGGCAAACCACTTCAATATTCTTGCCTTGAGAACCCCATGAATAGTATGAAAAGGCAGAAAAAGTCAGTCAACATCAAGACTGTGTGTTTACACACATACATGAAAATATAAAAATACATATATCTATACATACATAACTGTATGTAAAATTCATTAAATAGTGAACACTAACATTAAAATGAATCTGCATGTCAGTCATTAAAATGATAGGTGAAAGCTTCATGAAAGCAGTACCTTGCTGTCATGTTTACTTCTTTATGCCCAGAACCTGAAAGTTCACTAGGTACATACCTAGTATGTATTGGTCAATATCTGTTGGGCTTATGAATTTTCACAAATAGAAGTAAAAAGAAAATGATAATAGGTATTATTAAAAATGGAACAATGAGCCCTGTGAACCTCTTGATAAAATGCAATTTAAAGTACGTAGCATTACTTATAAAGTATTCTTGCCAAAAAGTTGAACCTGAGTCTAATCAAAGATTTAGAACTAACATCCAATATACAGGAAATGAAGAAAGAGACAAGTTAAAATGCTGCTTCGTGGAACCAAATAGATAAATCTGGAATTTTGGATTTGCTATGGGACAATTGACCTGCTTTCTTCAACAAGTCAATAACATGAGGTGGGGGAAGGAGAAAATTAAGACAGGATAACTAAATGCAATTTGTGGACCTTGTTTGAATCCTGATTCACCAACTATATAAAAAGAGATTTTTGAAATAATCATAGAAATTTGATCATAGACTAGATGTTAGATGATACCAAAGAATTATTAATTAAATATGATAATGGCCTAGTGGTTACATAAGAAGGTGTCCATATTTCCTAGGAATGCATACTGAGGCATGTGGGGGTAAAATGATACTCTTTCTTAGATTTTATTTAAAATGCTTTCACAAAGAAAAACAAGCAAAAAGAATAGATGATATAATCACAAAATATTGGTAATTCTTGAATGTGAGTGATTTGGATATCAGAGTTCATTGTCTGGTCTCTCTTTTTTTGTGTGTGTTTAAACTTTTTCATTAAAAAGGGAATAGAGTATAGAGCGTGTTTTCAGCTTTTCCTAAAAATACTGAATCTTAAGTATGCTTAAGATTTCTTATTATAATGTTCAAATTTACATGGAGAAACTGTTCTTGTGAGACACAATAAAATGGTGGCAAGTGTACTGCCTTAGAAATCAAATAAACATGGTTTGAATCCTAGCCGTTCCCTATGGTGCCGAGGAGGGAGGCAACATAGCTGGAGCAAAAACAGCAAGAGCAGAGGTACAGTTGGTTTCTAACATCTCTGTGTGTGTCTGTGTGTGTGTGTGTGTGTGTGAGGTGGGCAGTGGGGATTGTACTTCAGGCCGCTGCTAAGTCACTTCAGTCGTGTCCGACTCTGTGCAACCCCATGGACTGCAGCCTACCAGGCTCCTCCGTCCATGGGATTTTCCAGGCAAGAGTACTGGAGTGGGTTGCCATTGCCTTAGCTGCGTCAAGTTTGGAACAAGCAAATACTTTTTCTGTTTTTTTTTTTTTTGTCTTTTCCCCCCCAACATTATTTTATAAGTCATAATGACTGCCAATAAATTATCTAAAAGAAAATTTTTGGAAATTTTTCACTTTTAGAGATTATGCCTGGAGGTACTACTACCTTTGCAGGAGTGACTGTGGTGTGATTTGGGGCTGTGAGGTGGGTGGAGATCAGATCATGCAGGATATTGAGGCTGTTCTAAGGAATTTTGTCCTGACCCCAAGAGCAACGGGGAGACATCTAAGGATTTTAAACAGAATATGCATGTGACATGATTAGTTTTGTGTTCTGAGATGATTATTTGGGCTGAAGTGTGGAGCACATTGGAGAAGGCAATGGCACCCCACTCCAGTACTCTTGCCTGGAAAATCCCATGGGCGGAGGAGCCTGGTGGGCTGCAGTCCATGGGGTCGCGAAGAGTCGGACACGACTGAGCGACTTCACTTTCACTCTTCACTTTCATGCATTGGAGAAGGAAATGGCAACCCGCTCCAGTGTTCTTGCCTGGAGAATCCCAGGGACGGGGGAGCCTGGTGGGCTGCCGTCTAGGGGTTCGCACAGAGTCGGGCACGACTGAAGCGACTTAGCAGTAGCAGTAGCAGTATGTGCTCCTGGAAGAAACCAGAGTGGAGGTTCTTAGCTCTGTTTGGAGGCCCGTGCTGTGGTCCGTGAGAGAGAGAGTGGGTTAAGGGTGGTAGTGGTGGTGGAGATGGAAGGGAGTAGATGATCTGAGATATATTGAAGAGATAAAATGGATAGGACTTTGTGATGAACTGAGTACAGTAGGATGAGAAAACAGTGTCAAACATGATAGGTTTCTGACTGGTAGAACTGGTTGGATGGCGGATTAATTCACTCAGGCATCCCTGGAAGAGGACCAAATTTTGAGGAGTGAAAGAAATAATCACTTTGGTTTGGGGCACAATGAGTGTGATTTTAAGGTGTCTTTGAGACATACAAGAAGTGATGTCAAGAGGGTAGTTTAATATTAAAGTCTGAGCTCACATGAGAGAACAGTGCAAGTCTATTAGTTTGATATAAAAAGGTAGTTAGTTCACTTTTGGACTTTTTTATGTAAACGTGTTATTGCTATAGCATATCCAAACACTTCACAGCTATAATACCTGTGAGAGGCAACGACTCACATAAACCAAAATAAAGTTTTGTTTTATTTGTTTCACAAACGAGCAGGTTCATTTTTACAGGAAAGCAGTTAATTTTTCCCTGCTTTTAATTTTTTATTGCAAATGTGGAGGAATTTTGGCAGTAGCTATGACTGTTTTGAGCCAAATAGACCTTATTTTTCTCCTATTATTACAGTTTCTCTTTTTTCATGATGCATACTTGCCAGTTACTAGTTAGGTCAACTTCCTTTTGAAGAGGGTTGCCCTAGAATTGCAATCTTGCAATTTCTAAGCAGTAACACCTCTGTCTACCCCATTAGAGAAAGTCACTAGAGAACTATTAACATTTTCTGAAGAGTCAAATCCCAAGTATATTTTAGGCTTAGAACAGAATGAGGTAGGCTGGTGGGGAGGGAGTGGTGGTGGTAAAGGAGATGTTATTTTTAATCCTATTTTAAAGAAAGTCTGTAAAATGTTGCTTCTGTTAGTAATTTGATTTCTTAAAGGGCTATAACTCCTTCAGAGCGTTTGGTCAGCTGTCCAATCTGGAGTTAGTTTTACTTAACCTCCCAGAAAACCCCCTGAGTAATACTAGATTTTTAACTGGGAAAAGAAGAGAAGTTGTTGGTGTACTAACTGGTCCTCTGATAACTCTTGACAATTCATCACTTTTCCCTTGCCGCACCTATTTATTCAGGTCTAAGTTTTCCTAATTGTTTCTTAGTTTTGCAGACCAGTCTATGGTTGTCAGTTAATAACAATGATCAAAACAATATTGTTGATTTAGCTAATTTCTTTCTCTTGATCGATTTTTCATGTATGATTTCACTAGAATTTATCTGCTATTTCTATCAGTGAGTTAGAGAAGGGCAATTATTATTAGTTTTATTTTTTTGATAGGTTAAACAGTGATCCAGAGAGAGAGTATCAGATCTGGGACTGGACCACAGGTGTTTTGATTTCTATCCTCACAAGGGTAAAAGTAAAAAAAGGAACTTAAAGGAGAAAGGAGGGGGGACTTCCCCTGGTGGTCCAATGGTTAGGACTCCACACTTCCAATGCAGGGGGTAGGGTTCCATCCCTGGTCAGGGAATAGGATCCTGCATGCTGCATGGCATGGCCAAAAATAAAATTAAATAAATAAATAAAACAGCTAAGCTCTTAAAAAAAAAAAAAGATAAAGGAGGGAATAGGAGTAACATAAAAAGTAAAATGAGTTTATTTATTCCTTCAAGAATGCTTAAAAAAATCATCTTCCAGTGTTTCCAGTACATGCCAGGAGCTAAAATTCCAATGGGAGAGACAAACCTATAAATATTACAATGGGAAAAATTAAAGGGTCATGGAAGAAGTACTGAAAAACAATAAATGGTAATACAAAGTAATTTTTGTTGGTGGGCTCAGTTTCTCAATCCCAAGTATCTAATACTTTCTCATTTGTTTGTCTTGAAGTGGATACTGTGTGTGAGCCTACACTACTATTTTTCATTCAGGCACTTGGTGTCTTCATACTATCTTGCCCACATTTTTGGCATAGGATTCCTTGATTTTCTCAAACGTACTTTCTTTCTTAGGCACATTTTGCCTACTGAAGTTGTTTTAAACTCCCATTTTCCATTTTATGCTTCTAGAATTGTGGGTTTGGGGCAGAGCAGGATGGCAGAGTTCTCTGATAATGTCTCCTGGACTCTCCTTGTATCACTGAGGCAAATCTTGATAGAGCATCATGTCATACTCCTGAACTTCTAAATACTACTCATTTCCCCATGACCATCTAGCCAACCTAGGGATAACTGATGGGCTAGATTCTGTGCCCTGTACTTACCTGGTTTTAAAAATAATTATTTCATAAGATTTTGTTATAGCATTCAGTTCAGTTCAGTTCAGCCGCTCAGTCGTGTCCGACTCTTTGTGACCCCATGAATCACAGCACGCCAGGCCTCCCTGTCCATCACCATCTCCCGGAGTTCACTCAGACTCACGTCCATCGAGTCCGTGATGCCATCCAGCCATCTCATCCTCTGTCTTCCCCTTCTCCTCCTGCCCCCAATCCCTCCCAGCATCAGAGTCTTTTCTAATGAGTCAACTCTTCGCATGAGGTGCCAAAGTACTGGAGTTTCAGCTTTAGCATCATTCCTTCCAGAGAAATCCCAGGGCCAATCTCCTTCAGAATGGACTGGTTGGATCTCCTTGCAGTCCAAGGGACTCTCAAGAGTCTTCTCCAACACCACAGTTCAAAAGCATAAAAAGTAGAATTGGTTGGGCTTAAGTTCAGAAAAGGTATGGTAACTGATATGACTTATTTAATAAAGTATAATTAACTCTTTTCTCCTAATGCATCACGCTACTTTGTGTCTGCTTTGTGTGTGTACCTTATCAAGAAATAAACCACTGTTACTTCTTTACCTTTCAGATGTGATGGCTGACCTTTTCTTGTGGTCAGTTTTGAAGGAGGTTTGCCTATGTATGCATTTATTTACAGCATTGGATCTTGTTTCTATCACCAGTCACATGCACAACTGGGTATTGTTTTTGCTTTGGCTCTGTCCCTTCATTCTTTCTGGACTTATTGCTCCACTGATCTCCAGTAGCATATTGGGCACCTAATGACCTGGGGAGTTCCTCTTTTGATATCCTATCATTTTGCCTGTTCATACTGTTCATGGGGTTCTCAAGGCAAGAATACTGAAGTGGCTTGCCATTCCCTTCTCCAGTGGACCACGTTCTGTCAGCCCTTCGGTAGGGAAGATACCCTGGAGAAGGGAAAGGCTACCCACTCCAGTATTCTGGCCTGGAGGATTTCGTGGACTGTATAGGCCATGGGGTCACAAAGAGTCAGACACAACTAAGTGACTTTCACTTTCACTTTCACACGTTGTAGATACAGAGATGCCCTGCACCCAGTATGGTGGCAGGGTACAAATGAATGGATAAGATAATATATCTATGTGAAGACTGATTTTTAAATGATGACATAAAAGCAAATGTTTTAGTATTGTTACGAAAAAACAAAATCAGTCCATCTTTTCCTGTTGAGTGTTTGGCATAAAGGTGAGATCTTTCAGTGTTGTAACTTTGTAAACCCTGGGCTTATGGAACAGCTGTAAATCTGGCTAGGATTTCGTTTATACTCTTAGATCTCAGAAGCTGTGAGGACTGTGGTTGTGACAGGACCATTCATCTTGTCCTCCGTAAACCCACAGACTTATAATCTTCACTCCAGTTTGGGTAGAAGAGGAAGCTGAGACTAGTTTTGCCTTTCCAGTGATGCAGACATTGAATGGCTTGAATTTTCATCCTCACTGATTTCTTTTGCAAAATGCCCTTGCATGTCAGGTGTGGGCAGAGAAACCCTGGTAGGACTCCCTCCCCTTGCAAAGCAAAGTGGAGTGTTACTGTCACAACAAATGCACCTTTTCTTTTCCTCTAGTTTTCATAAAGGCCCAGGTGCATAAGCAAATGTCCTAGGGTTATTTGTGTCTTGCTCACAGTTGTAATAATTTTGTGTTTTCTATGTTTAAGATCTTCTTTTGTCTCCTCTAAACTCTGTTATCTGGCCTACCAAGGACAGATGCTTATTCTTGAAATATAGATAAAGAAAAACAAGGTTCCCTACATGGAAAACAGTGGCAGTTCAACCTGTTTGGCCTTAGTTTCACAACATAAAAGTTGTATATCTTGGTTATGGTCTGTACATTGCTCTGAAATCTTTGGTACAAATTAGTAATGACCTTAGCTGTATTTGGCTTTGAAAACAATAGAGAGTAATTAATACACACTTTACAGAGCAGTTCCAGCTGGAGCTGACTGGAGCCACCTGACTTTTAAACAGTGTTTATTGCAAAGGTCATCTTACATCATTGCTCTATTTTCCAAGGTTAATTGCCAATTTGCTTTTAAATATTATGCAAAAGCATTGGCTTAGTTGTAGAAAACTTGGTCTTGGAGAATTTGATTCCTTTAGGGATGAATAATTAATGTTCTGTGAAGTCATACACCTGAAAGAGAACTCTAAAGTTCACCACGACTCTTCTTTCTTCTAAGTGTATCCTATTTTTAAAAATTCCTGGAAACCTCTCTGTCAAAAAGGAAACAAAAATTTAAAAGCAAACATACTGAGAAAGTACAGAAAATATGATAGACAAAAGATTGTTAATTTTGTTCTATAAAGAGCTTTATATAAATTTATGAGAAAATTATTAAGAATACATTAGGCACTTGGATAAAAGATATGGACAAATAGTCCATAAAAGAGAGTTCAATTAATAAAAGTGAAAAATTTGTCAGTCTCACAAGTGTTATAGGTGTATGATAAAGAATGCTTTTTTTTCTTTTCCTGATTAGCATTCAATCCGAAGATTATAATATTAGTGAGAACATAGTAAGATAGGTACTATCTTTCATTACTTTAGGATGCATGAATTGATAAGATTCTTTTGCTAAGTAAGTTGGAAAACTGTATGAAGTTTCTTAAAAATACTCATACTCTTCATTTTCAGTAATTCCACTTCCAGGAATCTATTCTAAGTGTATACTGTTGCATAAAACATATAATGCACTGAAACAAAAATTAGAATCACAATGAACATGTGTACAAGTAGGAAATGAGTCAATAAACAATGGTATATTTAATATTATGTCATCATTGAACAATACTGTAATGTTTAAATGTTTTTCCTAAAATGACAAATATTACATATTTCACTTACATGAGGTACCTAGAGTGGTAAAATTCATAGAGACAGAGAGCAGAATGGTGGTTGCTGGGGGTTAGTGGGTATTTATTCTGAAAAGGGTAGAGTTTCAGTTTGGGAAGATGAAAAAGTTCCAGAGGCAGATAGTGACAATAGTTGCACAACAACGTGAATGTACTTATTGTCACTGAATTGTAACATAAAAGTGGTTAAAATGGTAAATGTTATATTATACATATTTTACCACAGTTAAAAATTTTTAAGATCTTTATAGTAGTATGAGGAATGCTTGTTACGTGATTTTAGTTTTAGAAAAGCATACATGTTCTGCAAAAGACACTATCAAGAGAAAAAGACAAGCTATAGACTAGGAGAATGTATTTGCAAAGTACATGTGATAAAGAACTATTATCCAAAACATATAAAGAGCTCTTAAAACTCAACAATAAGAAAACGAAGCACTCATTTAAAGAATGGACCAGAGATCTCACAACAGAAGAGATACAGATGGCAAATAAGCATGTGAAAAAAATGCTCGATATCCTGTGTTGTTAGACAATTGCATATTAAAACAGCAGTGATATACAACTACTTACCTATTCAGTTCAGTTCAGTTGCTCAGTCGTGTCCGACTCTTTGAGACCCCATGAACCGCAGCATACCAGGCCTCCCTGTCAATCACCAGCTCCTAGAGTTTACCCAAACTCATGTCCATTGAGTCGGTGATGCCATCCAACCATCTCATCCTCTGTCGTCCCCTTCTCCTCCTGCCCTCAATCTTTCCCCGAATCAGGGTCTTTTCAAATGAGTCAGCTCTTTGCATCAGGTGGCCAACGTATTGGAGTTTCAGCTTCAGCGTCAGTCTTTCCAATGAATATTCAGGACTGATCTCCTTTAGGATGGACTGGTTGGATCTCCTTGCAGTCCAAGGGACTCTCAAGAGTCTTCTCCAACACCACAGTTCAAAAACATCAATTCTTCAGCCCTCAGCTTTCTTCACAGTCCAACTCTCACATCCATACATGACTACTGGAAAAACCATAGCCTTGACTAGATGGACATTTGTTGACAAAGTAATGTCTCTGCTTTTTAATATGCTGTCTAGGTTGGTCATAACTTTCCTTCCAAGGGGTAAGTGTCTTTTAATTTCATGGCTGCAATCACCATCTGCAATCACCATTTTGGAGCCCCCAAAAATAAAGTCAGAAACTGTTTCCACCGTTTCCCCATCTATTTGCCATGAGGTGATGGGACTGGATGCCATGATCTTAGTTTTCTGAATGTTGAGCTTTAAACCAACTTTTTCACTCTCCTCTTTCACTTTCATCAAGAGGCTCTTTAGTTCTTCACTTTCTGCCATAAGGGTGGTGTCATCTGCATATCTGAGGTTATTGATATTTCTCCCGGCAATCTTGTCTCTACTATTTCACTTTCATCAAGAGGCTTTTTAGCTCCTCTTCACTTTCTGCCATAAGGGTGGTGTCATCTGCATATCTGAGGTTATTGATATTTCTCCCGGCAATCTTGATTCCAGCCTGTGTTTCTTCCAGCCCAGCGTTTCTCATGATGTACTCTGCATATAAGTTAAATAAGTGTGGACTAAATGTATCTTAAATATCTATGAGTAAGTTGAACTAGTGCTCGAGCGGTGGCTGCATGGCACTGGAGCAACTTTGAGGAACTATCCCACATCCAAGGGCAAAGGAGAAGCCCCAGAAAGATGACAGAAGGCACAAAATCATGTTTAGAATCAAATCCCATATCCACCAGAGATGCTCAGAGAGCTCAAACATACCTTGTGCATACCAGGACCCAAAGACCCCACAGAGACTGAGACAGAACTGTGTTTGGGTGTCTCCTGAAGAGGTACAGGTCAGCAGTGGACTGCTGAAGAGGCAGGGGCTCTCTATGCAGCAGACTTGGGTATGGCATAAGCCCTCTTGGAGGAAGTTGCCATTAACCCACCATAGAGCCACCAGAACTTACAGAGGACTGGGGAAACATACTCTGGAAAGGCACAAACAGAAATTTGTGTGCACCAGAACCCAGGAGAAAGGAGAAGTGACCCCAAAGGAGATTGACCCAGACTTGCCCATGAGTGTCCAGGAGTCTCTGGCAGAGGCATGGGTCGATGGTAGCCTGCTGCAGGGTTGGAGGCACTGAGTATAGCAATGTGTACAACCTTTTGAAGGAGGCCCCCATTATCTTCATTGCCTCCACCATAGTTTGGCCTCAGGTCAAAAAACAGGGAGGGAACACAGCCCCACCCACCAACAGAAAATTGGGTTAAACATTTACTGAGCATGGCCGCCCCTCTCATCAGAACAAGACCCAGTTTCCCACTGAGTCAGTCCCTCTCATCAGGAAGCTTCCATAGGCCTCTTATCCTTCTCCATCAGAAGGCAGACAGACTGAAAACCACAATTACAGAAAAGCAACCAATCTGATCACATGGACCACAGCCTTGTCTAACTCAGTGAAACTATGAGTCATGCCATGTATGGCCACCGAAGACGGACGGGCCATGGTGGAGAGTTCTGACAAAACATGGTCCACTGGAGAAGGGAATGTCAAACCACTTCAGTATTCTTGCATTGAGAACCCCATGAACAGTATGAAAAGGCAAAAAGATAGGACACTGAAAGATGAACTCCCCAGGTGGGTAGGTGCCCAATATGCTACTGGAGATCAGTGGAGAAATAACTCCAGAAAGAATGAAGGATGGAGTCAAAGTAAAAACAACATCCAGTTGTGGATGTGACTGGTGATGGAAGTAAAGTCTGACGCTGTAAAGAGCAATATTGCATAGGAACCTGGAAAGTTAGGTCCATGAATCAAGGCAAATTGGGGGTGGTCAAACAGGAGATGGCAAGAGTGAACATCAACGATTTAGGAATCAGTGAATAAAATGGACTGGAATGGGTGAATTTAACTCAGATGACCATTATTATATCTACTACTATGGGCAAGAATCCCTTAGAAGAAATAAGAGTAGCCCTCATCATCAACAAACGAGTCTGAAATGCAGTACTTGGATGCAATCTCAAAAATGACAGATGCCTGTTCATTTCCAAGGCAAACCATTCAATATCACAGTAATCCAAGTCTATGCCCCTACCAATAATGCTGAAGAAGTTGACATTGTAAGGTTCTATAAAGACCTACAAAACCTTCTAAAACTAACACCCAAAAAAGATGTCCTTTTCATTACAGGGGACTGGAATGCAAAAATAGGAAGTAAAGAAATACCTGGTGTAATATGTAAATTTGGCCTTGGAATACAGAATGAAGCAGGGCAAAGGCTAACAGTTTTACCAAGAGAATGCACTGGTCATAGCAAACACCCTCTTCCAACAACACAAGAGAAGACTCTACACATGGACATCACCAGATGGTCAACACCGAAATCAGACTGATTATATTCTTTGCAACCAAAAATGGGGAGGCTCTATACAGTCAGCAAAAACAAGACTGGGAGCTGACTATGGTTCGGATCATGAACTCCTTATTGCCAAATTCATACTTAAGGTGAAGAAAGTAGGGAAAACCACTAGACCATTAAAGTATGACCTAAATCAAATCCCTCATGACTATACAGTGGAAGTGACAAATAGATTAAAGGGATTAGATCTGATAGGGAGAATGCCTGAAGAACTATGGATGGAGGTTCATGACATTGTACAGGAGACAAGGAGCAAGACCATCCCCAAGAAAAAGAAAGGCAAAATGATTGTCTGAGGAGGCCTTACAAACAGTTATGAAAAGAAGAGAAGCAAACGGCAAAGGATAAAATAAAAGATACACCCATTAGAATCCACAGTTCCAAAGAATAGCAAGGAGAGATATGAAAACCTTCTTCAGTGATCAATGCAAAGAAATAGAGGAAAACAATAGAATGGGAAAGACTAGAGATCTCTTCAAGAAAATTAGAGATACCAAGGGAACTTTTCATGCAAAATGTGCACAATAAAGAACAGGAAGTCTATGGACTTAACAGAAGCAGAAGATATTAAGAAGAGGTGGCAAGAATACACAGAATTATACAAAAAATCTTCATGACCCAGATAACCACGATGGTGTGATCGCTCACCTAGAGGCAGACATTCTACAGTCCAAAGTCAAATGGGCCTTAGGAAGCATCGCTACAAACAAGGCTAGTGATGGTGATGAAATTCCAGCTGAGCTATTTCAAATCTTAAAAGATGATGCTGTGAAGCTGCTGCACTCAATATGCCAGCAAATTTGAAAAACTCAGCAGTGGTCACTGGACTGGAAAAGGTCAGTTTTCATGTCAACCCCAAAGAAAGGCATTGCCAAAGAATATTCAAACTATTGACAATAGCCCTCATCTAACACACTAGCAAAGTAATACTCAAAATTCTCCAAGCCAGGCCTCAACAATACATGAATCATGAGCTTCCAGATGTTCAAGCTGGATTTAGAAAAGGCAGAGATCAAATTGCCAACATCTGTAGGATCATTGAGAGAGTAAGAGATTTCCAGACACACACACACACACACACACACACACACACATCTATCTCTGCTTTATTGACTATGCCAAAGCGTTTGACTGTGTGGATCACAACAAACTGGAAAATTCTTCAAGAGGTAGGAATATCAGACCACCTTACCTGCATCCTCAGAAATCTGTATGCAGGTCAAGAAGCAACAGTTAGAACTGGACATGGAACTAACAGACTGGTTCCAAATCGGGAAAGGGGTATGTGGAGGCTGTATATTGTCACCCTGTTTACTTAATTTATATGTAAAGTACCTCATGAGAAATGCTCGGCTGAATGAAGCACAAGCTGAATCAAGATTGCCGGGAGAAATATCAGTAGCCTCAGATATGTTGGTGACACTACCCTTATGAAAAAAAAAAAAGAAAAACTAAAGAGCCTCTTGATGAAAGTGAAAAAGGAGAGTGAAAACATTGGCTGAAAATTCAATACTCAAAAACAAAGATCAAGTCATCTGGTCCCATCACTTCATGGCAAATAAATGGGGTAATAATGGAAACAGTGAGAGACTTTATTTTTGGGGGGGCTCCAAAATCACTGCAGATGGCGACTGCAATCATGAAATTAAAAGACGTTTGTTCTTTGGAAGAAAAGCTATGACCAAAACTAGACAGCATATTAAAGAGCAGAGACATTACTTTGCCAACAAAGGCCCATCTAGTCAAAGCTATGGTTTTCCCAGTAGCCATGTATAGATGTAACAAAGAACATGCTTGTATGTATTTGTTAAGTGAGGTGTTATATAGTATACAGCAAGGAAAATGAATAGACTACAGGTATGCATAATTTTAAATGACTGAAAAAAAATAGAAGCATATAGATGAAAACACAATATATTCCCTTTACTGCACTCTGTACACTTGTGCTTTTCTTCCTTGTGATGGAGTTCAATGTTTCTTCTGATAGTCTTTTGAGTATTTTTTCGCATATATGCACAAATATGCATATATCTTTCTTTTTAAAATAGAAGGAATCATATTCCATATGTTATTCTGTGACTTTCTTTTTTTGCTTATGAATATATCTTGAAGATCTTTCCCATTGATGATGCATATGTCTTTCTTACACTTCTTAATAGTTATTCTATACTCAGAGTAGAGCCATACTATAGTTATTGATTCTTTTTTTGATAAGCATGTATATTGTTTCCATTTTATACCCATGACAAATATACTACAATGAGAACACCTGCATATTTGGACAAGTGTATAAATATTTTTATAGGCCAAATTATTAGAAATAGAATTAGTAGGCCAAAGCTTACAAAATTTAAGACTAGTTAGTTTACTTCAAAAAGCTAATACCAAATAGCTGTTAATAATCTTTATCAATATTCTTTCATAAAATTGTCGAGTCACTAAGTTCTTGATGTTGTGAAACATCATATACTTATTTTCATTGTAAATATTTGTGCCAGACCAAGCAGAAAAGTCAGAAACATGTGATTTGCTATGACCACCTCTCTGCTTCTATTAGACACCAAAAAAAAAAAAAAAATCAATTTATGTTGCTTTATAGTCAGTAGTCATATGTGTTATATTTGTAAATAATTTATGTTTTAAGACTAGTTAGAAATAGGAATTCTCCTTAAGAATTACCTCATGATACACATTTGCTGGGAAAAAAAAAAAAAATAGATGAGCCCCACACTGTGTCAAGTATGTGCAACTGCAAGAAGCTAGTTCTATATATTATTACATAAAAAATGGAGTTCAGACAAGAATTGGTATCAAAATTCTTTTTTTCAATTGATGGATTCTTTGCTGTGGAGTTAAGATGTGTAATGTTTAATTTTACATGCCAGCTCAGCTAGACCATGGTACCTAAATATTTGGTCAAACACTAGTTTGGTTGTTTCCCTAAGGTATTCTTTATATGAGAGCAATATTAAAATCAGTAGTGTTTGAGTAAAGCAAATTGTCCTCCGTAATATGGGTGGGCCTTATCCAGTTGAAGGCTTGAAGCAAAAACAGACTGAGGTCCCACAAGGAGAAATTTGCCTCCAGACTGCTTTTATGCTTGAACTGTAATATCAGCTCTTTTCTGGATCTCCAGCCTACCTGCCTACCTTGTAGATTTTGTACTTACTGGCTTCTATGTATGATGAGATGAGCTAAGTTCTTAAAAGAAACCTCTCTTTCTCTCTCTCTAGCTGTCTTTCTTTGTACACATTCTTTCTCTGTCTCTCACACACACCACCACCACACAAATACATGAATTCTATTTATTCTATTTCTCTGGAAAGCTCTAATACAATATGTAAAGTAAAATGAACAAAATGCTAGGCAGGTATTTGAGCAGCTCAGGATTGTGAACTACCAGGTTTAGGTTGAGTGACCAGAGAAATAAGCCCTAGAAGTATGGAGTTGGTATTTGAATTGTCATGGTTGTAGGCCTCAGTGTTCATTTTGATCTTGACATTAGGTTGCTATATACCAATCAGATTTTTCTGTATCATGTGGTCATGCATGAGGGTTTTCATCAGGCAAGCTTATTATTATTATTTTCATGAGTCAAGACTATTGCAGTCTTTGTGACACATAACTTTTTAATTTTGTGACATAAAATATAGTTTTCCTAGAATTTTCCCAAAATACTTAATGACTCTAATAATATAAATTGCCTGAAGCTTGTTTCTCTCTCTTTTTTGTTTCCTCCTGTTTTTCAACACAGGGCTGGCTACACACACAACAGGAGCTAAACAAACGTGCATATTAAGTATTCCTTGAGGAATTATGGGGAGAATGCTCGAGTTAGGGGACTAACTTCTAAGTCTTCTGATGCCAAAAGTGCTGAGTTTCAATCAGAGTGATGTCGCTGACTCCAGCATGTTGCTAGGACCAGAAGTAAATAGCCATGACCCCTTAGCAACCACAGATGGTTGCGGACAGCTCAGAAGTAATGCAAAGACCAAAACACACCTCATCTTCAGAAAAAGGGAATTTGGTGACTTTCTCCCAGTAGGAACAGGCTCCTTCTTCTGGCAAATTGAAATATAAGATTAGCAAACTTTTCTCTCTGGGTTGGGCTTCATTAAAAGACATGAGACGTGGCAACTAGATGAATTCCTGAAGCAAATGAATGATGGTACCTATACACACCTTCATTGAGGTAAAAATCACAACAGGATGCAATTCAAATCAAAGGAAGCAGTAGAGGGACCATACATAGTCATACTGAAGACAAGTGTTTTAATCTAATAATTAGTTTCACCATGGATCAAATACTTTTTAGTAGCTTGAAAAGAAATAGCATTTAGTTTTATTCTGATGAGGATGAAGCTTTGCTTCATTTGACCAAGGGTGTTTAAGATTTGAACAATAATGTGTAATATAGAAAGTCTTTAACAGCAACCTTTTCCTTTCTAACTAGTGCATAATATTGGTTTTGCAATCATTTAGTAATTATATGAGGAGGACATATTTATTACGAATTATTGATTTTATAATTACTGCTGCTGGTATTCACATTATTACATAATGAAAATCTTTTAATATACAATGCTCTTCACCCTCAGCTGGTGAACAGATAGTGCAATGCAATTTAGAGAGTAGCCAAGAATAGATTTTTATCGGTATTTTTTTTTTTTTTGGCCAACCAGCTAAATGGTTTGCTTTCTGAAAAATATTGCTAATGGCGCTTAAGCAGAGAGGAATGTCCAATTTCAAGGTCATTCCTGGCAGTTGATTACAGTCACCCAATGAGCACAAGGTTCCTATTTAACTGTTAAGTTATTTTTGCTGCATTCATTGCTGGAAATTAAAAGTTATGGCTGTAAATTTGCTGCCAGCTAAATAGACATCAAAGGCCACAATCATACACTGGATCATGACACATGAAGATATATCTCTTATGAAATTGATTTTTCTCCATGTGCAAGGCAGCTTTGCATTACTCTCTTCGTGGAGTTTAGCACAGGAAATGTCTAGGCAGGCCAAGTGTAATTGTCAGCATAGTTTATATTCTGAGCTGAGAACTCCTTTTTATTATTTTTCCCCCTCCATGAAGATGTGCAAAAAAGGTTGTCTAAGCATATATTTTGATTTCACTTGCCAACAGATTGTGAATAGCTGATTTAAGGTCACTGTCGCCCCCAAATGGGAACAGATTAGGTTTCTGAAGACCAGAAATATTAAAAAGTCTGCCCAAACAATATTTGCTGCTCACCAGAATTCAAAATTGCTGATTTTCTCCCTAGAAACATCCCATAGTGTTTTGTAAAAGCAGTAAATCTATTATGCTATTTTAATCCATCAGATTTTTACTATCCTAAGGATAAGAGCATCAAATGGAATTACATGGACTTGATTAGTGTTTTTCTTTTCTGGATATCCTGTTTCTATTACCGAGGGATCCACCTTTTTTTTTTTTTTTTAACAAAGAATGTATGTTGTGTCTAAATAAAATATCTGAAAAAATCAAATCATATTTTAAATGTATGGTGGTAGAGATGCTATTTCTGAACTCCTACATGGGAGAGCTTTATAGTCCTGGACCCTGTGCATTTCACTGGTGTGATTGGAAACTTGTCATTAAAACTGACCATTGGAGACTTGCTGACTCCAAACCCCCTTCCTTCATCTGTAAAGTGAAGTTAGTTATATTTCATGTAGAAGTTAAATTCCAAACTCACCCGCCTGACTTTTAAAGAGTTCTAAAATCTCACCCTAACTTTAGTTTTCCAGCTTCTCTCTCACTCTCCTCCTCCTCACCCTATAGTCAGGCTTAGTTGCTCACTTCCCATGATTTGGAATGCTCATTTGCATCCCCTTGCAGCCTTACCATCAGCTTATATATTGTCTCCTTCTCTCGCTTGCATATTAATTTCCTGTTTATACTTCACATACCAGTTTGAGACCTAAGTTCATTATGAATTTCCCTTCCTCTCCTTTTAGTCTGTACAACTCCCTTAAAAACTGGATTATATTCTAATTTCCTCATTGCTTACTTTCTATGTTAATTTGCAATGGTTTTCTTCAATTAAAAAAGATTTTTCTTGAGGTTGAGGAAGCTACCAACTCTTCCGTGGACATACAACTTGGACCAGAGCAGTGTTCACTAAAACTTTGCTAAATTGAATGTGAAAGTGAAAGTCACTCAGTTGTGTCCAGCTGTTTGCGACCCCATGGTCTATACAGTCCATGGATTTCTCCAGGCCAGAATACTGGAGTGGGCAGCCATTCCCTTTTCCAGTGGATTTTCCCAACCCAAGGATGGAACCCAGGCCTCCCATATTGTGGGCAGATTCTTTACCAGCTGAGCTAAGAAAGAAGCCCAAGAACACTGCCCTTCTCCAGCAGATCTTCCCAACACAGGAATCGTACTGGGGTCTCCTGCATTGCATTTGGATTCTTTACCAACTGAGCTTCAGGGAAGCCCTGAGATTGAATTCTGAGAAACGGGACTTTAGCAGTGACTAACAGGGGCAGATAACAATCAGTGAAGAATCTTATCACAACATCACAGCTCCTTAATTTGACAGAGTGATGACAGCTTTATTAGCTACACTTTGGACCTAGGAGATAACCAATCTCCTTCCCACCTCAGGGTGAAGGAAAGTGCCTAAGATTTATAGAATATGTCAAGTACTGGGCTAGGTAGGCAATATCATTCATGTTACCTAACCCCTACAGTAATTCTGTGAGGTAGGCATTATAATGCCCACTTTATAGAAAAAAAGAAATGAGATTCAGAGTAATGAAGTAGCATAGCCAAGGCTATAAAGTTAGCAAAAATGCCAGGAAATATCAGAATCCTGACCTTGAAGTCAGTGCTCAATTTCCCATTGCCTTCTTTGATATTCCACTAATGTACAGAAGGGATTTCATATATGTTAAATGAATAAATAGTCTAAGGAAATTTTCAAAGAGGAATATCATTGTGTCACCATTAAAAGCATGTTCATCATCCTCACTCCCTCAGTTGGTGTCTTCTCTCATTTTCAACCATGAAAAGGCTAAAAATCTTTCAGAAACCAGTTTTAGTCTCACCTCCAAAATTAAACCACATATGACTCTTTCAGGCCACATTAACCTCATTGTGCATTCATCACAAATTATTGTTTTATATTTTATTTATGAAAGATTTTGTTTCTGAGTGATTTTCTTTGTCACTTCATAATTAAACTCAGATATATTTTAGATTAGATTTGGCCAGAGGACCAGAGTGATTTACTGAGGATCATTTATGAGTGAGCTTTGAAAATTAATGGTTTTTGGCTCTGGACAAGTTTAACCTTCTTTGCCTTGTGGTACAGATCCATAGTCAGAATCCAAACAATCTTATATCACATACACACATGTACACACACACACACACACATGCACACACACATGCATATGCACACACACAATTTAAAATAAAATCAAGAGTCTAATATCCTGACTCAGTGTCTATCCAGTTAAGAGTCAGACCCTGAAAACAGCATGGAGGGATGGACTAAATCTGTACAGCACTCAATTTTGCTGTGCAGTGATTTGACTGTGTCCTCTAAGCCTGTTTCCTCAAGGTATCATTTAGTTACTTGAAGTAGAATCAGTGCCATGATAATTATTTTTCTTTTTAAAGCATATAGAAATCAACACATTGTTGGAAACGTAAGAGGTTTTAAGAAATATTAACTTTATAACTCAGTCACCTGCCACTAACCCACCATGGTTTCCATCAAGAGATGAGTACATATGGAGACTGGTGACTTGAACAAAGGTATCTCTTGATATTACAGTGTTAGCGAAGACAGAATTCGTATTGTGTCTCCTATATGCAGAGTACATCATGAGAAATGCTGGGCTGGAGGAAGCACAAGGTGGAATCAAGACTGCCGGGAGAAATATCAATAACCTCAGATATGCAGACGACACCACCCTTATGGCAGAAAGTGAAGAGGAACTAAAAAGCCTCTTGATGAAAGTGAAAGTGGAGAGTGAAAAAGTTGGCTTAAATATCAACATTCAGAAAACTAAGATCATGGCATCTGGTCCCATCACTTGATGGAAAATAGATTGGGGAAACAGTGGAAACAGTAGCTGACTTTATTTTGTCTGGGCTCCAAAATCACTGCAGATGCTGACTGCAGCCATGAAATTAAAAGATGCTTATGCCTTGGAAGTAAAGTTATGGCCAAGATAGATAGCATATTAAAAAGCAGAGATATTACTTTGTCAACACAGGTCCATCTAGTCAAGGCTATGGCTTTTCCAATAGTCCTGTATGGATGTGAGAGTTGGACTGTGAAGAAAGCTGAGTGCCAAAGAATTGATGCTTTTGAATTGTGGTGTTGGAGAAGACTCTTGAGAGTCCCTTGGACTGCAAGGAGATCCAACCAGTCCATCCTAAAGAGATCAGTCCTAGGTGTTCATTAGAAAGACTGATGTTGAAGCTGAAACTCCAATACTTTGGACACCTGATGTGGAGAGCTGAATCATTTGAAAAGACCCTGATGCTGGGCAAGATTGAGGGCAGGAGGAAAAGCAGATGACAGAGGATGAGATGGTTGGATGGCATCATCAACTCAATGGACATGAGTTTGGGTAAACTCAGGGAGTTGATGATGGACAGGGAGGCCTGGCATGGTACATGGAGTTGCAAAGAGTTGGACACGATAGAGCAACTGAACTGAACTGAACTGAACTGAAGGAATAAGGATTAGGAGTTCACTTGATTCTCAAAATGTTGGCAAGTCAGAAGCAGTAGGGGATATTGATAAATTCTTAGATTTCTCTACCCTATCTCATGCTAATTTAAGCACAATCATGTGGACAGGAAAGTGAACTATGTAGGCTGCATCTTCCAGAGTCCAGTAAAGAGTAAGAAGGTCTCATTTGGAAAACATTGGACTTGTCAATCCTCACCTTCCTAAATCTTGTAATTCTCTTCCTTGTGGTAAAGAAAGATGCTCAATCCTCACCACCTCTCCCCAAGTAAAGAGAGAGAAGGTCCAGTTAACTGTGATGTTATAGGGTTTAGATATTTTCTCTCTTGTCTTCTTAGACCCCTATTTCAATAGGGGAATTTTTCATTTAAATAAATGAATTTGTTTCATATTTATCTGGTACCTACTCTGACTCACAAAAGAATCATTTTTGAACTGTGGTGCTGGAGAAGATTTTTTAGATTTCTTTGGAAATCAAGGAGATCAAACCAGTCAATCCTAAGGGAAATCAGCCCTGAGTATTCATTGGAAGGACTTTTGCTGAAGCTGAAGTTCCAATACTTTGGTCACCTGATGTAAAGAGTTGACATGTTGGAAAAGATTCTGAGAAAGATTCTGGACAGGTGGAGAAGGGGGTGATGTAGGATGAGTTGGTTGGATGGCATCACCAACTCAACAGACATGAATTTGAGCAAACTCTGGGATATAATGAAGGACAGGGAAGCCTGGAGTGCTGCAGTCCATGGATCACAAAGAGTTAGACATGACTTAGGGACTGAACAGCAACTGACTGGAATGAATGGAGCTCTTTTAGATTAGATAGTCAAATAGGGTCCTTCTGAGGAACTGGCAGGAAAGAGACAGACATAAAATTCCTAGAATTTCAGGGCTTCAGGCAGAGACAAGTGAGTATGAAAGGCCTAAAGTGAGGACAAGTTCTTGTGGTGCTCAATTAAAAAATAAATAAATAAAATAAAGTTTAATAGACTGGAGGAGGGGTAAAAGTACATAATGGTTTGAAATAAGGTAGGTAGGCATGCATGGTCAGATGAAAAATTGCCTTGTGATGACAGTAAGTGTGGATGCACTTTGAAGTGTAATTAGAAACAATTAGAAAGTTTTAAAGAAAGAAAAAGATGGTGGTCTCATTTACCAGTTGAATATGCACAAGATTCTGTGATTTGGTTGGTATTATGGAGAGTGCAGTGGTGGAGCAGTGAATTTTACAGTTTCCTCTGCTTTAGAATTCAGACACAAAATCACACTGGGGAAGGATTTTCCACTAACATATAGAAACATTTCCACCTCATAGAAACATTTCAAAGTATATAGTTGTGTATATTTACATATATGTGTATATGTATATGCATAACTTATATGTATTTTAGATAGATTTTCACACACTTACAGAAATTGCCAAGATAAAACACATAGCCAGTTGGAACCTTGTATTTCTAAAGAAGCCGTTTTACTTGGATTTATGACAAAGTGAAACATGGATGGCTTCCTTTCATTTACACAGCTTCTAGAGCAGTTTATTACCATTGTATTTTCCAAAATAGATTTTTATTTTCCCATCTTGTAAAAATATGATTGTTATTTATGTACCTTTCATTTGTCTCCAGATATTCAGCTTAGTGACAGTCAATCAAACTAATGAATTATGAAATGAAACTAATAGTAACTCAACTTTCCCAAATTGCTGGGATGGAAAGTAACAGAATTGATTCCTGAAATTCCAGGATGGTGGAGTTCTATAACCATATTTTGCCCCACCATCAACAGCCTCATATTTGAGAGCCAAGTCATTCTCTAAGGTTGCACATTAATGGGTCACAAAATTGGGTTATTCAGCTGGTTGGGGTCCTGAACATTTAACAGTTTATTCACCATCACTTCTTGGGAAGCAAGGGGCTTTGATTAGCATTATTCTAGGAGCAAAGAAATATTATTTGCCTCAGAACAGCATCTATGACCATTTGTGAAGTCTGTGAAATTTTGATCAACCTGCTTCCAAAAAAGATATCACTGAAACTACTTTCTGGGACACAGAGACGTGTTAGCATCATCTAATTGATTTTTCTTCCTCAAATAACCCTGCAATTGAACCAGCCTATTCAGTAGATGGGCTTCCCATCTGGTGTTAGTGGTAAAGAGCCCACCTGCCAATTCAGGAGACATAAAAAACACAGGTTCAATCCCTGGGCCTGGAAAGTCCCGTGGAGTAGGGCATGGCAACCCACTCTAGTATTCTTGCCTGGAGAATCCCATAGGCAGAGGAGCCTGGCAGGCTATGATCCATAGGGTCACAAAGAGTTAGACATGACCGGAGTAACTTAGCATAGCACACAGCACATTTGGTATATATCTACACTTTTTACAAAGCTTTTTTCAAAATATACATCTGCAATTCTCTTTGAAAATACATCCCACAATCTTCAGTACTTTTATTAGAGTCCCTCTTTTGCATGATGATATAGTGAAAAAATGATAAGTTGAGAATTAGTTGTTTTCTGTTTTTACCATGTTTGACCAAGTTGACCAGACTATGTCAACTAGGTGTCAACTTAGGTAGCTAAGTTATTTCACCTCCTTCAGGCAGCTTGTTTATTCATCATAATAAGGAGATTGGATTAATTGATTTTTGAGGTACTGTCTAACATAAAATATTCTTTTTGCCTTGATTGTTTGATTTTACTTGTTTGTTTGCTTCCATCTATCATATATTGAAAGGCAGGAAAGTCTTCCTACTCCTATTTATTATAATCTTTCACATGTATGAAGAGTACAATAGATGCACCACTCTATATTTTATTTTCCTTTAAGGCAAAAGGCTGTGTTTACTTTCATTAGGCTTCACAATTTTAGCACATATTTTATCATGAAAGTAGGAATGCCAGGTTAGGCAACCAATTATGCAGAATAGTCTTTCCTTGCTGCTATTAGAAGGGATACTTCCACCTCTTGCTAATCTAGAGAGCTTCCAAAGACTTTGAGAGATCATGTAATTCTAGCCCATGCTTTGTTTTGTATTGCTTTTCATTTTCATTTCTGTTTATGTCTTTTTAAAGTACCACCATGCTTTTTAGCTTTCAGACTAAGTTTTAGCTTGCCAAGCCAAAGAGTCCGCTTGCAGTGTTAAAAAAGATCAATATTATTTTGGATAAATTCACACTATCCATCTCAAAATGCATGATTAAATGTGGTAGCATAACTTTTGATTATCTGTGTGACATGATTTAGTAAAATAGCAGATCATTCAGAAATCATTCATATTTGGCCTTGAGACATATTAGAGGATGCATCTTTTTGATCTCCTTTTCTAATTATGTTTTGCTTTGGTCTAATCTTAAAAAAAAATAATTTGCATTCCCAAAGCACATACCAAGTAACAACAGAGAACAGGGACTTAGAAAAAAGCATGGGAGAGAGAACTAGGAGAAGTTTTTCAAATGCCACAGAAAGTCATAGAGTAAATGCGTATGCAAATAATCCAAGATTTTATTAAGTTTACCCTTTGTTCTGTAGGCCAACTTTTCTATCTTAAAATTATTTCCATTCCTCTCCTCCTTAAAACCAAAGTCACTGAAGATCAAAAAATAAGCATAAATTCATGAGGAACTTCTAAAAATACAGAACTGTAGAGGATGCCTGTTGAGAAAAGTTTCATTCAGAAGCTTCCAATCAATGCTGACCTATGAATTTAAAACGCATGCATTGTAGAAAATAAGAAATGGCAGAGCACAAAATATCATATAATTAAAATTGTTCAATTGCTGTGGTACAGCACATCCTCACTGAAAATGATTTAAGAGAGATCAGTAAGAACTGCTACATGAGAGACAGCATCACAGTAGTGTTTGGAATGGGGTTTTAAGTGTGAGCAAAATTTGAGTAAGCAGAAAGAAAGACCAGAGAAGCATCTCCAGATTCCAGTGTCCAGGAAAGAACCGATTTGGAAATACATTTTGCAATTCAAGTATCAATTATATTGGTGAAGGAGCTGGGGGAAAAAAATCAATTTTACCCATAAATTTCAAATAAAAAACTTGAATCAAGATGTTTTGCCATGAAAGATGGGTAAATACCCCTAAAGTCTTTGCAATGAAAGAGGCGTAAATGTCCCTAGATAACTTTGTATATCAGCTGTTGAAATTCGCTTTCTCCTTCCAGTTAAGCACAGTAGCTGTATTTAAAAGAACTCTAAAGTCTAACAATCATTTGAAGTCTTGTGCTAAGATAGGGTGATCAAATCTCATGCTTTAGGGCATCAAGTTTTTGCTGAAGGGCCCTAGTGAGGATTTTTACCCAGTCTCATTGTCATGTAACATCAAGAAAAAGTCGTGTTCAAGATCAGGTTACTGATGTCTGTGTGAGCATAACTTTAGACAAAAATAAATTTCTATGGACTTTGACATATTTCCACTTTCCCACACCACGACACTCAGAGAATCCCTCAGTGCTTTTGGTTGTTTAAATCCTCATCATTGAGACCAGCTGGAAAAATGATGCCATTAATGAGAATCTTACTGCTTTTCAGAAAGCTTGATTGTAAACTATGCTTCTCATATACTTCACTAATTAATGATATAGATCCTATGAGGTATTTTGGAACTCTGCATTCAGATGCTTATATCTTTCCTTTTCTCCTTTGTCTTTCGCTTCACTTCTTTTCACAGCTATTTGTAAGGCCTCCCCAGAAAGCCATTTTGCCTTTTTGCATTTCTTTTTCTTGGGGATGGTCTTGATCCCTGTCTTCTGTACAATGTCACAAACCCCCGTCCATAGTTCATCAGGCACTCTGTCTATCAGATCTAGTCCCTTACATCTATTTCTCACTTCCACTGTATGATCATAAGGGATTTGATTTAGGTCCTACCTGAAAGGTCTAGCTGTTTTCCCTACTTTCTTCAATTTAAGTATGAATTTGGTAATAAGGAGTTCATGATCTGAGCCACAGTAAGCTCCCAGTCTTCTTTTTGTTGACTGTATAGAGCTTCTCCATCTTTGGCTGCAGAGAATATAATCAATCTGATTTTGGAGTCAACCATCTGGTGATGTCCATGTGTAGAGTCTTCTCTTGTGATGTTGGAAGAGGATGTTTGCTATGAGTGCTTTGGCTCCATCCCTTCATTCTTTCTGGACTTATTGCTCCACTGATCTCCAGTAGCATATTGGGCACCTAATGACCTGGGGAGTTCCTCTTTTGATATCCTATCATTTTGCCTTTTCCTACTGTTCATGGGGTTCTCAAGGCAAGAATATTGAAGTGGTTTGCCATTCCCTTCTCCAGTAGACCACATTCTGTCAGACCTCTCCACCATGACCCATCCGTCTTGGGTGGGCCCACAGGGCATGGCTTAGTTTCACTGAGTTAGACAAGGCTGTGGTCTGTGTGATCAGATTGGCTAGTTTTCTATGATTATAGTTGCAGTGTGTCTGCCCTCTGATGCCCTCTCACAACACCTACCATCTTACTTGGGTTTCTCTTACTTTGGATGTGGGGTATCTCTTCCTGGCTGCTCCAGCAAAGTGCAGTCACTGTTCCTTACCTTGGATGAGAGGTATCTCCTCATGGCCACCCCTCCTGACATCGAACGTGTAGTAGTTCCTCTTAGCCCTCCTGTGCCTGTGCAGCAGCTGATCCTTGGACGTGGGGTTGCTCCTCTCAGCTGCTGCCCCTGACCTCGGGCGTGGGGTAGCTCCCCAAGAAAAAGAAATGGAAAAAAGCAAAATGGCCGTCTGAGGAGGGCTTACAAATAGCTGTGAAAAGAAGAGAGGCAAAAAGCAAAGGAGAAAAGGAAAGATATAAGCACCTGAATGCAGAGTTCCAAAGAATAGCAAGAAGAGATAAGAAAGCCTTCTTCAGTGATCAATGCAAAGAAATAAAGGAAAAGAACAGAATGGGAAAGACTAGAGATCTCTTCAAGAAAATTAGAGCCATCAAGGGAACATTTCATGCAAAGATGGGTTCGATAAAGGACAGAAATGGTATGGATCT
The DNA here is from genome assembly GCA_006410635.1 of Cephalophus harveyi. NCBI lineage: Eukaryota > Metazoa > Chordata > Mammalia > Artiodactyla > Bovidae > Cephalophus > Cephalophus harveyi. Next base: position 307,051 of record SJYT01029446.1, on the reverse strand, counting down.
AAGAGAAGCAGAAGATATTAAGAAGAGGTGGCAAAAATACACAGAGGAACTGTACAAAAAAGATCTTCATGACCCAGATAATCACGATGGTGTGATCACTTACCTAGACCCAGACATCCTGAAATGTGAAGTGGGCTTTAGAAAGTATCACCACGAACAAAGCTAGTGGAGGTGGTGGAATCCCAGTTGAGCTATTTCAAATCCTAAATATGATGCTGTGAAAGTGCTGCATTCAATATGCCAGCAAATTTGGAAAAATAAGCAGTGACCACAGGGGTGGAAAAGATCAGTTTTCATTCCAATCCCAAAGAAAGGCAATGCCAAAGAATGCTCAAACTACCACACAATTGCACTCATCTCACAAGCTAGTAAAGTAATGCTCAAAATTCTCCAAGCCAGGCTTCAGCAATACGTGAACCATGAACTCCCTGATGTTCAAGCTGGTTTTAGAAAAGGCAGAGGAACCAGAGATCAAATTGCCAACATCCACTGGATCATGGAAAAAGCAAGAGAGTTCCAGAAAAACATCTATTTCTGCTTGATTGACTATGCCAAAGCCTTTGACTGTGTGGATCACAATCAACTGTGGAAAATTCTGAAAGAGATTGGAATACCAGACCGCCTGACCTGCCTCTTGAAAAACCTATATGCAGGTCAGGAAGCAATAGTTAGAACTGGACATGGAACAGCAGACTGCTTCCAAAAAGGAAAGGAAGTACACCAAGGCGGTATATTGTCAACCTGCTTACTTAACTTCTATGCAGAGTACATCATGAGAAACCCTGGACTGGAGGAAACACAAGCTGGAATCAAGATTGCCGGGAGAAATATCAATAACCTCAGATATGCAGATGACACCACTCTTATGGCAGAAAGTGAAGAGGAGCTCAAAAGCCTCTTGATGAAAGTGAAAGAGGAGAGTGAAAGAGTTGGCTTAAAGCTCAACATTCAGAAAACGAAGATCATGGCATCCGGTCCCATAACTTCATGGGAAATAGATGGGGAAACAGTAGAAACAGTGTCAGAGTTTATTTTTCGGGGCTCCAAAATCACAGCAGATGGTGATTGCAGCCATGAAATTAAAAGACGCTTTCTCCTTGGAAGGAAAGTTATGACCAACCTAGACAACATATTCAAAAGCAGAGGCAATACTTTGCCAACAAAGGTCCGTCTAGTCAAGGCTATGGTTTTTCCAGTAGTCATGTACGGAGATTTGGACTATGAAGAAAGCTGAGTGCCGAAGAATTGATTCTTTTGAACTGTGGCATTGGAGAAGACTCTTGAGAGTCCCTTGAACTGCAAGGAGAAACAAGTAGTCCATTCTAAAGGAGATCAGTCCTAGGTGTTCATTGGAAGGACTAATGTTGAAGCTGAAACTCCAATATTTGGCCACCTCATGTGAAGAGTTGACTCATTGGAAAAGACCCTGATTCTGGGAGAAATTGGGGGCAGGAGGAGAAGGGGACAACAGAGGATGGGATGGCTGGATGGCATCACCGACTCAATGGACATGAGTTTGAGTAAACTCTGGGAGTTGATGATGGACAGGGAGGCCTGGCAGGCTGTGATTCATGGGGTCACAAAGAGTCAGACACGATTGAGTGACTGTACTGAACTGATGAGGTATTTTGTTTTGAATGTGGATAAAAGGAATGAGGACAGGGATGAGGTTGGAGAGGACTAAAAAGTTTTAACAAAATAATAATAAATAAACATCAGATTCCTCTATCTGCACAAGAAACACATGCAAGTGAAAAAATCTAATGAAGTAGGCACAATTAGAGACAGTAAAATAAGTCTGATGGTTAAGTTCAATTCAATTCAGTCACTCATCTGAGTCCAACTCTGTGTGACTCCATGGACTGCAGCACACCAGGCTTCCCTGTCCAGCACCAACTCCTGGAGGCTACTCAAACTCACGTTCATTGAGTCAGTGATGCATCCAACCATCTCATGCAAACTATGTGGAGTAGACACTGTGGCAAGGAAGGAAGGTGTAAGCTACTACTTTGAATGGCATTACTAAGTGACAGAAAGGAGAGTAGACAAAAGACCAGTCTCTGTCAAGATGTGGATCAGGGAAGCATGTTTGAGTCCCCTTATTTTAGCATGTTTTTCTATGAGTTAAATGTATTTATTCTTACTTGATGGGTGAGAAAGCTTGAGGTTTAATAAGGTTAATCAATTTGCTCAAAACTACACACTTATGTAATTGCTAGAGCTATAGATAGAGAAGATTCTTGAGAGTCCCTTGGACAGGAAGGAAATCAAATCAGTCAATCATAAAGGAAATCAACCCTGAATATTCATTGGAAGGACTGCTGCTGCAGCTGAAGCTCCAATACTTTGGCCACCTGATGGGAAAAACTGACTCACTGGAAAAGACCCTGATGCTGGAAAAGATTGAAGGCAGGAGGACAAGGGGATGACAGAGGATGAGATGGTTGAATGGCATCACCAATTCAATGGACATGAGTTTGAGCAAGCTCTGGAGATGGTGAAGGACAGGGAAGCCTGGTGTGCTGCAGTTCTTGGGGTCATAAAGAGTCGGACATAACTGAGCAACTGAACAACAATTGATAGATTAAAACTTGGGTGTGTCTATCCCCAAAGCCTTTGCTTTTCTCCACTTATGAGCAAAGCATGAGTTGATTCTGCAAATGAGGAAATTATAGCCTGTGATGATTTTTGAAATAATCAGAGATTCAGCTGATTCCAGTTAGATCTTGTCATGAAAACAGAAAAGACACAGAAAGAAAGTGAAAGAGACCAAAAAAAAAAAAAAAAAAAGACAGACAGACAGAGAAATAAGACAAAAAGACAAAATCAGAGGAAGAGAACAAAACGCTTGAAAGTCAGGTAAATGATTTCCATATTTTGATATTTTAATATATTTTAAATACTTATCATTGTATTAATTAATCAACACATTATGTTAATTCTATTGCAAGCTTAGTCTCTCAGTCCTGTCTGACTCTGTGACACTTTGGACTGTAGCCCTCCAGGCTCCTCTACCCATGGAATTTTTCAGGCAAGAATATTGGATTGGTTGTCATTTCCTCCTCCAGGGGGTTTTCCTAAGCAAGGGATTGAACCCATGTCTCTTATATCTCCCATATTGCAGGCAGATTCTTTACCTGCTGAGCAACTTGGAAAACCCAATGTTAATTCTATTACAGTTTTATAAAAAATTTCAACCAGAATATATCTTTATTATTTCTCATGTTGAGTATGGTTAGCTGCTGCATCTCCCAGATGAGTCTAACATCATTTGCTTAGATCCATGGTCCCCAATCACATGGGTAATTTTAAAATATTCCAATGCCTAGGTAACATTGCTTGTCAATTAAATCAGAAAGTTTGAGTAGGATCAGGTGCCGGGGTGCAGCCCCAGTGGATCCAGGGAATTCTAAGTGGGGATGGAGTTGGCGAGGAAAAACTTATTTACTTAGAAATATAAAGAGAGATTAGGGAACAATAGTGTAGTAGGAAAATTAGTGGAGAAAAGAGGCTGAATAACTTGGTTTACGTGGAAAACCAATAAAGTTCCAAGACAAGGAACTTGCACCATCTACGTAGGCCACTGGCGCCAGCTTGAATAGCCCCACCTTGGGCTCCCTCTTGCATGTGTCTTAGAAGCCAGGGCAAATAAGTAGACATGGTAAGCCTCCATGCTCCAGGTGGGAATTCAGCCAGAAAAGGGAGAAAAGAACGACATGGGGGAGCGAAGCATCGGTGCCAGACCCATGACCCAAAACTTTATTTTCAAAAGCAGCTTATATACCCCAAGTTGTACATAAAGAAATAATGGAATATGCAGAGTTATGCAGGGGCAGCAGTCCTGACCCTCATTGAGACCAGGCTTTCTTTTTGCATACCTTCCCATATACAAAAGGTCCCAGGTGGTTTTACATCATCTTCTGGCCAGGGGGACTGTTAACATTTTTATGGCTCTCTTCCTAGATAAACATCTATCAACCAGAAAACTCTTTTTCCCTTTACTTTATTTTCAAAATCAGCTTATATACCCCAAGTTGTACATAAAGAAATAATGGAATATGCAGAGTTATGCAGGGGCAGCAGTCCTGACCCTCATTGAGACCAGGCTTTCTTTTTGCATACCTTCCCATATACAAAAGGTCTCAGGTGGTTTACATTATCTTCTGGCCAAGAGGCCTGTTAACATTTTTATGGCTCTCTTCCTAGATAAATGTCTATCAACCAGAAAACTCTTTTTCCCTAGAAGTGTTTTTTCTTTACTCTGCATCACCCTCAAAGTACTAAATAAAGTTACATTCCTGTAGAACAAAGGTGCAGTGGGTTATAACAAAGAAAGTACTTAACTCAAAGATCTAATGTTGCTAATACCAGGTCTACTATCTGTTTTTCTATATGCGAACTATATCTACAAATAAAAGATATGAAAATTTGGCAGCAAGTATTGGCTCAACAAATGAAACTCTTAATCAGTCCTATTCTAATGATTTTGACTCCTTGGAAGCCCCTACATTCCTCGGATGTTTTAAGCTTCCTGTGCCTCTAGCAGTTGGGAGGCCACAAAACATCACATGCGCAGCTATAAGAGTCCGGCAGGCAGGCTAGAAAGCCAACAGAGGGGTTTTTGGATTGAAACACTCCTATTATGCCCAGGAGATTTATTATCTAAAAGCTCTAAATTAACTTTTTCCAGAAAAAGGTGGTGGAGGGACAGCCCCCTGTTAATGTCAGAAGAGCAGGTGGAAAGCATAACACAGTAAAGCAGGCAGACTCTGGTTTTGGGTGGTAGATGCTCGGGAACAGGGGGTCTCCTGAGGCTCGATCCCGCCTTTGCGTATGCCGAGCATCCTTCCTCATGACTTTGCCATGGGTGGAGTTCCTCACGCTGGCTCCCGGCAATCAGGCATAATAGTTTAAAAATTCCCAGGGGACTTTCCTTGTGGAACAGTAGATGAGAATCCACCTGCTAATGCAGGGGCCATGGATTCCATCCCTGCTCCAGGAAGATTCCACATGCCATGGAGTAACTTAGCCTTTGTGCCACAGCAACTGAGCCTGTGAGCTGCAACTATTGAAGTCACACATCTATAGCCTGTGCTCCGCAATAAGAGAAGCCCACACACCACAACAAAGAGTAGCTCCTGCTCACTAGAGCTAGAGGAAGCCCGCATGTAGCAATCAAGTCCCAGCACAACCATGAAGAATAATTGCCCAGGTGATCCTAATGTACAGTAGTATTGGGGAATTAGCAGTTTACTTGAAAATGCACTTACTTTTATTTTATCTTAAATTTATCTTAATTTCATGTTTTCCATATACAGGTAGATATCAGATAATTTTGCTTAGAGCTTAGGATTTAAACTCTGTGTAAACCTTAATTCCAAAACCAGCTCTGGTTTTGTTCTTTTACACGTGGTTGATCAGTATTCCCAGCACCACTTGTTAAAGAGATTGTTTTTAATCCATTGTATATTCTTGCCTCCTTTGTCAAAGATAAGGTGTCCATAGGTGCATGGATTTATCTCTGGGGTTTCTATTTTGTTCCATTGATCTATATTTCTGTCTTTGTGCCAGTACCATACTGTCTTGATGACTGTGGCTTTGTAGTAGAACCTGAAGTCAGGCAGGTTGATTCCTCCAGTTCCATTCTTCTTTCTCAAGATTGCTTTGGCTAGTCATGGTTTTTTTTATTTCCATACAAATTTTGAAATTATTTGTTCTAGCTCTGTGAAAAAAACCGTTGATAGCTTGATAAGGATTGCATTGAATCTATAGATTGCTTTGGGTAGTATACTCACTTTCACTATATTGATTCTTCCCATCCATGAACATAGTACATTTCTCCATTTATTAGTGTCCTCTGACTTCTTTTACCAGTGTTTTATAGTTTTCTATATATAGGTCTTTAGTTTCTTTAGGGAGAAAATAATAGCAAATGAAGCAACTGACAAACAACTAATCTCAAAAATATACAAGCAACTCCTGCAGCTCAATTCCAGAAAAATAAATGACCCAATCAAAAAACGGGCCAAAGAACTAAACAGACATTTCTCCAAAGAAGACATACAGATGGCTAACAAACACATGAAAAGATGCTCAGCATCACTCATTGTCAGACAAATGCAAATCAAAACCACAATGAGATACCATTTCACATCAGTCAGAATAGCTACGATCCAAAAGTCTACAAGCAATAAATGTTGGAGAGGGTGTGGAGAAAAGGGAACCCTCTTACACTGCTGGTGGGAATGCAAACTAGTACAGCCACTATGGAGAACAGTGTGGAGATTCCTTAAAAAATTGGAAATAGAACTGCCTTATGACCCAGCAATCCCACTGCTGGGCATACACACCAAGGAAACCAGAATTGAAAGAGACACATGTATCCCAATGTTCATTGCAGCACTGTTTATAATAGCCAGGACATGGAAACAACCTAGATGTCCATCAGCAGATGAATGGATAAGAAAGCTGTGGTACATATACACAATGGAGTATTACTCAGCCATTAAAAAGAATACATTTGAATCAGTTCTAATGAGGTGGATGAATCTGGAGCCTATTATACAGAGTGAAGTAAGCCAAAAGGAAAAACACCAATACAGTATACTAACACATATATATGGAATTTAGAAAGATGGTAATGGTAACCCTGTATGTGAGGCAGTAAAAGAGACACAGATGTATAGAACAGTCTTTTGGACTCTGTGGGAGAGGGAGAAGGAGAGGGTGGGATGATTTGGGAGAATGGCATTGAAACATGTATAATATCATATATGAAATGAATCACCAGTCCAGGTTTGATGCATGATACAGGATGCTTGGGGCTGGTGCACTGAGACAACCCAGAGGGACGGTATGGGGAGGGAAGAGAGAGGGGGGTTCAGGATGGGGAACACGTGTATACCTGTGGCAGACTCATGTTGATGTATGGCAAAACCAATACAATATTGTAAAGTAATTAACCTTCAATTAAAATAAATAAGTTTATATATAAAAAAAAGAAAATATGTAGTTTTTTAAAAAATTCTAGCTCAAACAGATAATACAGTTCAAAACATAGTCTGATCATATTCCAGGATTTACAAACCTAGCATGTCCCTTGGGAGATAAATGACATGAAATTTACTATGTTGTCGTATTTTATAATGTACTTGGAAATAAACTGTTGGAAAGTTTTGCAAAAAAAAAAAAAAAAAAACAGCTCTGACACTCCCTTGAGCATGCTACTTTAAATTACTAAATTTTTGTTTTCTCATCCATAAATAAATAACTTCCATTTCCCAAGGCCTTCGGTATTATATGAGACGATAGATGGAAAGGATCTGACACAGTACCCCTCTATGGTGCTCAGGTAACATCAGCCCTCTTTTTTACTTTACCTAGTTTAATGAAGTAGAATTTGCTAACAAAAGCGATTTGTCCCAGATTCCAGAGCTAGTTAAAAGCATAACAAAGCCTAAAAGATTTCCAGCATCTCTCCTTCAAGCATTGTTTTCATTATAAAATTTTAGAGGTAGTTGGGGGAAAACAGTAACAACAGTAAAAACTAATTGAGAGGAATAAATACACCTGTATATGGGTTTCCACCCTTCTGCCTGAAAGTCCCCAATATGCCTCTGAATCAAGCTTATGATCTGCTTAATGTGTGTCTGCCTCATCATATTGTACATTCTTTTATCTCCTCTTTTGCAACATCTTTCCCACTGAGCCTGACTTCTGTCTTGCAACTTTTACCCAACCTATTTTTTCCTCAGTTTTCTTCTTGCTCAGGGTGTTTCTTCTGTCTTAGCTTCCTTTTATCAGAATATGACTCATACTTTAAGGACCAAACAAAAATGTATCTGGTCTATGAAATATTTCTTATTTCTCCTTACTAATCTTGGCTGTATAATAATATTATTAATAATAATAATGATAATAAAAGTATTCTATTCTTAAGTTAAACATTTTCTGTTTATCCAGATGTTTACTAATTTTCTCCCCTGGGATGGGGTTGAGGGCAGGGAGAAAGATTAGAATGCAGTGCATCCTGGGGCTATTTGGGGATTTCTCAAATAAAAGAGAACACTTTATAGAGCATAAGATTGGGACAGACTGCTACAATTAAGGAAAGCAAAACATCACATAAGATTTCAATTACAAATAGGAATATGTCTATAGTTTATTTCTATATGTGAAATAACCATTTAGATAATTCAAGCCTGTAAGTGCCCAGTGCTATATCAATTTTCTAGCTATTTTGGAGAAAATGGTTATTTCTTCTTTAATTATTCAGTTGATTATGTCAATTCTACAATTCATTTAGCCAGTGTAGACTCAGTCTCAACATTTTAATCCAGAGCCTGTCACTCACTTCCCCAATGACCTTGGGCAAGTCACTTAATTTCTCCATATCTCCATTTCTTTGTCTGTAAAATTGGGATAATAATCTTGACCTCACAGAGAGGTTGCATGAATTAACTGATTAATGATTATAAAGCAATTTGAAAATACAGAACACTATATAAATGCTAAGTATTGTTATTAAGCAAATCAATTCAGAAAATCAAGATAATGACATTTCTTCTCAATCTATTTCTTAAAGTGCCTAATGCCTTTGCATCTAAGCTCTGTTATAAAAAAGCAGTTTAAATATTTATAACAAAATTTTCTAGTTTAACCAGTTCCTACTGAATACCATGAAGAAGAGGAGGAAAAAAATTCTTGAGCTGGAAACTTGAACTTCTCACTCATTTTAACATTGTGTTTATTATCTAGTTTAATTTGGTGGAGGGGGGGTTGTAGGTCTGTCAATAAAGTACATCTGTCTATCAATTTACTGGAATCTTTGAATTTGAGAGTTAATATGAGCAATAAAGGCTTTATATTCCAATACCTTTGTTTAATTAATGTGGAGAAAATATTTGAGGAGAAATGATTTGTTCATGTTTGTGTGGACAATTTGTGCTAGAGATGATTTCTCTTTTCAATCTTGACTTCCTAGCCTTCAGATGCAGAACAGATAACAAAACAGCAGAAACATAAGCCCATCTCTATGACCTTACTTGGAGAGACTTTTGAGTCTAAAAGCCTTAAATATTATGATCACTTAATGTGAACTTTAATAACTACATTGAAATAATTTGGCCAATTCCTAATTCATAAGTTGTGGAGTTTGTACATGAAGTTTTAGAGGTAAAAATAATAATAATAATAAAAGCTATTAGGATTGACTATTGTTCAATTTCCAACTTTAATCAACCTTTTCATTTACTTACTTTTGTCACTTATCCTTAAAATCAGGTGACCCTGAGAATTAGGTTTCAGATTATATATAGAAATACATATTTTAAATAAAGATACAAGAGGTAGTATAGAGTACTGATTTTCAAGTAAAATATCCCAGTTCTGTGCCTAGCTCACCTGAATAGCCTCAGCCAGATATCCTCTTACTGGGGCATGGTCCTCTAATTCATTAAATAAAATGTCAGGGTAGAAACCAGCTAGAGTCTCTCAGTGCTGAGGTCCTGAATGCAGTCATGTTTGAAACCAGAGTTTAGAATTCCTCTGGTAGACAGTGGATTCTGAATAGGTCATAGACAATAAATCTGATTATAAAACCAGTCACACTTAAACCAAATGCTCATTTGAGGTTTCCTATCTTCAACGAATACATTTGCAGATTGTTAATGCTGGAAGGAATATTAGAGATCATTTAATCTGATTCTCTCATTTTATGTTGAGAAAACTGAAGTCTTGAAATATTAAATAAATAGTCCAAGGTCACAAAGTCAATCAGTGAGGAAGCCAGGTATAAAACTAATGTGAATTCTAGTTGACTTTGCTTTCTTCTAAATCATTAATTAAGATGCGTGCTCAATTGCTTCAGTTGTGTTCATCTCTTTGTGACTCTATGGGCTATAGCCCATCAGGGTCTTCTGTCCCTGGGCTTCTCCAGGCAAGAACACTGGAGTGGCTTGCCATGCCCTCTTCCAGGGGATCTTCCTGACCCAGGGATCAAAACCGAGTCTCCTGCATCTCCTGCACTGCAGACAGATTCTTTACCTCTGAGCCACAATGGAAACCCCCAAATGACTTTCAGATGAATTAAGATGACTGAGCTAAATGACAATTTTCTGTTGAGATTAGAACTTTCATAAGCCTAAAGAATAGTTAAATCTATAAATATTGCTTCTCCTGGTTGTCTTCCTTATACTCTTAATATGGGCTTATTGTGAAGACATAGCTTTTATATATTTTAATTAATTTATTTACTTTAATTGGAGCATAATTACAACATTGTGATGGTTTTTGCCATGCATTGACATGAATCAGCCATGGGTGTCCACGTGTCCCCCATCCTGAACCCGCCTCCCACCTCCCACCCACTCAATTCCTCTGGGTTGTCCCTGAGCACCAGCTTTGAGTGCCCTGCTTCATGCATCAAACTTGCACTGGTCATCTACTTTACATATGGTAATATACTTGTTTCAATGCTATTCTCTCAAATCATCCTACCCTTGCCTTCGCCCTCAGAGTCTAAAAGTCTGTTCTTTATATCTGTGTCTCTTTTGTTGCCTTGCATATCGTATCATCGTTACCATCTTTTTAAATTCCATATGTAAGTGTTAATATACTGTATTGATGTTTTTCTTTCTGACTTACTTCACTCTGTATAATAGACTCCAGTTTCATCCACTTCATTAGAACTGACTCAAATGTGTTCCTTTTTATAGCTGAGTAATATTCCATTGTGCACATGTACCACAACTTCCTTATCCACTCATCTGCCGATGGACATCTAGGTTTCTTCCATGTCCTAGCTATTGTAAACAGTGCTGCAATGAACACTGGGGTACATGTGTCTCTTTTTTTCAGTGTGTATGCCCAGCAGGGGGTTGCTGGATTGATGGCAGTTCTATTCCCAAAAGGAATCTGCACACTGTTCTCCATAGTGGCTGTATTAGTTGCATTCCCACCAGCAGTGTAAAAGGTTCCCTTTTCTCCACACCCTCTCCAGAATTCATTGTTTGTAGGCTTTTTGATGACAGCCATTCTGATTGGCATGAGATACCTCATTGTGGCTTTGATTTGCATTTCTCTGATAATGAATGAAGTTGAGCATTTTTTCATGTGTTTATTAGCTATCTGTGTGTTTTCTTTGGAGAAATGTCTATTGAGTTCTTTTGCCCCCTTTTTGATTGTGTTATTCGTTCTTCTGGTATTGAGCTGCATGAGCTGCTTGTATATTTTGGAGATTAATTCTTTGTCGGTTTTTTTCATTTGCTATTATTTTCTCTCAATCTGAAGGCTGCCTTTTCACTTGGCTTATAGTTTCCTTCATTGTGAAAATGCTTTTAAGTTTAATTAGGGCCCATCATTTGTCAAAGATAAAGTGTCCATAGGTGTGTGGATTTATCTCTGATCTTTCTAACTTGTTCCATTGATCTATATTTCTGCCCGTGCCAGTACCACACTGTCTTGATGACTGTAGCTTTGCAGTATAGTCTGAAGTCAGGCAGGTTGATTCCTTCAGTTCCATTCTTCTTTTTCAAGGTTGCTTTTGCTATTCTTGGTTTTTTGTGTTTCCATACAAATTGTGAAATTATTTCTTCTAGTTCTGTGAAAAATAACATTGGTAGCTTGATAACGATTGCACTGAATCTATAGATTGCTTTGGGTAGTATACTCACATAGCTTTTAAAAGAGGATAATTCTTTCCAAAATAATAAGACTCAGAAGTCATACTGTCTAAAATAGCATCATCAATACTCACCTTTATCTCTGATGGCCTGTCAATAACAGGTTTCATAAGTTTTTTGCTGTATGAGTTGGGAGAAATCTGTTTTCTACTTCCTGTGAATGTTTGATTGAACAATGGAGACCTCATAACTTTCTCTCTCTCTACCTTGGCTTTTCATAGCTATCTTACAGATTAGGAATGGGTCTCATACCATTTACAGAGTAACACTTGTCAACTGAAATAAATGTTGCTGCTTTGACATCCTTTACTGAGCAGTTTAAAATATATCTTACCATTAAGGTGAATCTTTGCATTGGCATTTGAGAACTCCTAAACCATTTCATAGGGCTTCCCAGGTCACACTGGTGGTAAAAAATCCATCTACCAATGCAGGAAACATAAGAGACATGGGTTTGATCCCTTGTTTGAGAAGATCCCCTGGAAGAAGGCATTCCTACCCACTCTAGTATCCTTGCCTGGAGAATTCCATGGAGAGAGAAATCTCATGGTCTACAGTCCATAGGGTGGCAAAGAGTTTCATATGACTGAAGTGACAACACGCATGCACAAACTAGTTCTTATTAAAATTGAGTAGGTTTGTGAATATCTGAGGACCCACAGAATCCAATCTGTATAGCCTCACCTTACCCATTGAAACATGGAGGAGGAGACCCCAGTAAGAACCTCCCATCTTCACAGAGGCTGGTGAACAGAAATATGTAAATGTCATGTAGATACAGATTTGTGGATCTTCTTCAGCACCTGGTAATGCTAACAGTTTTTTCTGGATATAATGCTTGGCATTCAAGTGTGGAGTTTGTCAGCCTGGTGGAGAACACAATTTCACCATAAGGTGATACAGAATAACAAATTTCCACAAATGGCTGGACATTGAAAATCTTGTTCATTTTCAAAATTTTGGATTAAGTAAAACAATATCTACCTATCATTTCTGAAATCAGAAGCCCATTGCTCAGAATGTTATTTTCATCACTGCTGAAGTCTTTCTTAAAAAATTTCATCCCACTCACAATCCCCCATATTAATCTCCCATGGGAATCCCAAACTTGAAATATCTCACATATAACTCATCAACTTTTCTTTTAAGCTGTTACAGTCAATGAACTAATTTACTAAATGACTTCTCATCACCGTTGGTCTCCATATATGAGTCTCTATACAAAAGGATATGTGGGTTCTAGGAAATATCTGGATAAAGTTCCTATTTTTAGATGTCTGATATTTCTTGGGAACATCGTTTCTGTTAAAAATCTCTGAAAAGTAGCAAATCACCACTTACAACTTAGAATAAATGAATTGATTTGAAAATATCCTAGCACAATTTGAATGATACAGCCCAGGGGAATGTTAGACAGAAAATATCATAGAGGATATATATACACATGTGTGTTTGGGGGTGAGGGTGTGTATACTTCTGGTTTTGGAGATAGTGGGAAATCAAGAGATGATCTCAACAGTGAGACTTTTCTATAATCCTTCCTACCCTTAAAATCCTATTTCTCCTGTCTTGGAAGATAACAACCAGATCAGTGGTCCTCAGTTCTCTCTTCATCAAAAACACAGATACCCAACCCAACCCCAGAAATTCTGATTCTGGTTGGCTTGGAATAGTGCTATGTTATTGATATTTTTTTTATCTGATTCTACAGAAAATTCTGTTATACAGTAAGCATTGAGAATCACTGCACCAGACCTACACCTTCCTGCTTCCATCATCAGTTTCTGGCTTTCTCTGTACTTTTCATGTACTTAAGATGGAAAGTATTCCTCTAGTGTTAGTTGCCCTCTCAACACAGTGAAATGAGGCATTGATCTCCACACTGTACATCTCCACGTTTCACAGTTCACAGCATGATATTAAACATGAGTGCTTTTCACCAGTTTTCCAGCACCTCCATTTGAAAAGATGCACTTGAACATCAAGCACCCAGGGTACAGTATTCCTTTGTACATTAACACCTGAGAGTAGGAAAATCTATTTAGTGGTCCATAACCATTTGGGATTAATCACTCAGTTGTGTCCGACTCCTTGTGACCCCATGAACTGTAGTTCACCAGGCTCCTCTCTCTATAGAATTCTTCTTGAATAATACTGAAGTGGGTAGTCATTCCCTTTTCCAGGTGATATTTCCAACCCAGGCATCAAACCTGAGTTTTCTGCATTGTAGGCAGATTCTTTACCAACCAAGCCACTCTTTACAACCATTTGGGGTTAGGTTCTCTTGAGAATATACTGAGTATCATCCCACGCTGAAACAGTCACACCCACTTTACCTTTCAGTGATGTCACAGCTCCATAAAATGAATCTCTTGACATCTATGGATCCAAGAACCTTGTGTTTAGAATGTATAAACTGATTTTTTTCAGGAATAATGTTTCTAATCAGATGAAACCCTTTAAAATAGCATTTTAAAATATGGGCTTTGAATCTGAGCATGGGCTTTAAAATCTATTAATAGTTTCTCTTAATCATCGCTATCATGGTATTGGATAAAATATGTAATACTTTTGAGTCTCAGTTTTCTTATATTTTAATTAAGGGTAGTAATATCCATCTCTAAAGATTTTATTGATATTTATAAGAAATCATGGATCTAAGTCATTTAGCAAAGCACCTGGCCACAAAGACTCAGTAAATAGAAATCATGGTGATGGTAACTGACAGTAAAAATAACCCTTTAGAAAATCTAGCAAGTTCTAGGTAGATATAACTTTAAGAGAGTGAAGAATTGCTGTTGATATATTAGGGCAACCAAAACATTTTCCCCTTCATATAATCTTGTATTTGTCTGTTTGCATCTATACAAATGGTGCATGAATATTAGGAAGCTGATCTGAAGATGGAAATACATAAAAACTCACTATAGTAAGTTCAGCAGAAAAATGGGACAGTCAACTGAACAGTAAGAGCATGAAACAGATTAATGAGGACTAAGAACAAAGTGTTGGAATCTGATACAGAAACCAGATTTGCCCTCTGCTGCTCCTGTTTGGCTTATCATGGCTTAGGATGACATAGTCTTGTATGAGCCCATTTAGTAGCTCTCTGGAGTTGACTGTCTACAGCTGGCTGCTGGGCAGTGCTAAACAGAGTTAGGTAAGACCCCTCCTCTCTACTGGTGGAAGAAAGGCCAGAAGGACTGAGTTTGGGGATTTAGAATTTTTATTCCTAACTAAGATTGTCTTCTAACACATGACTGATCTTTGGGCATGAGAGTAGAAAATAACCACCCCTGGTCGCCATGCCCCTCTGATGGAATAGGGCTGCTCCCTGCAGTTTAAGCACTAGAATAGGAGCACAGACACCAAGGGGCTCATAGATCCATAGTAGGAAACATGCAACAGCTTGCATTTGTCACCTATACCTTGTTTTTCATAGACAAGTCATAATATTGGCTCCCGAATGGAAAACACACAACTCTAAGCTTGGTTTTGGCAGGCAAATGAAAATGAAAAGAAGACATCCACCCTTTCCTTATGGAATGTAAACACCTCACTTCTGGGCAGAAATTTACATCAGATTTTCATATGTGCAAGGGAATATATATAAGTTACTCCTCAGACATTTATCTATATATATTTAAATTTTGATTGGCAATTTTGAACCAGCTTATCAAATGGCCTTTGATTTTTTGATACACACTTTTTTTATCAGTTTCATATAATAGAATTTGGGATTATAATGTAGTATTTTTTTCTTAAATTCCTGGATTATTAATTTGAGTGCCATTCTGATATGACTGCAGACTGCCACAATGAAGTCTGAGAGCAAGACTGAGCAGTTCCATTACACAAGTGCCTAATGACAGAAAAGGACATTGAGGAGGAATGTGGCGGAGCAGGGTTTGGATTTTAATGGAGCCACTTGCCCAGTCTACACTACTTGACCTGCTTTCTGCTTCATACAGGCCAGGCTCATGCAGCTAAGTAAAAAGCAGACTGTAGGTAAAAAATCAGATACCACTTCTCAGCTAGATTTCCATGGCAAATAATGAAATTAAAAAATATAGACCCACATACATGGGTTGTGGAACTCATTTATAATGAACCTGATTCAAAGACTGTTAGGTTTTTATGTATTACTGTCTACATTCAGTTATTCAGTCAACCTCATAGAGGCAGGGTTACAAGATTGGTGCCCATTTCATGTTACCTTTCTGAACTTTTTTTAACATGATGAAAAACAGATACCCAGATATGGAGACAGTGAAGTGAAAGTTGTTCAATCATGTCCTACTCTTTGTGACCTCCTGGACTATACAGTCCATGGAATTCTCCAGGCCAGAATACTGAAGTGGGTAGCTGTTCCCTTCTCCAGGGTATCTCCCTGACCCAGGGACTGAACCCCTGTCTCCTGCATTGGCAGGTGGATTCTTTACCACAGAGTCATCAGTAGAAATCTAGTGGATTCCAAAGACGACTGCAGATAAAGAAGAACAGAGGAAATTTCTACTTTTTCCTATGCATTGTTTCATATGTCTAGTTGAATCCCGGAGAAGGCAATGGCAACCCACTCCAGTGCTCTTGCCTGGAAAATCCCATGGGCGGAGGAGCCTGGTGGGCTGCAGTCCACGGAGTCGCTAGAATTTGGACACGACTGAACGACTTCACTTTCACTTTTCACTTTCATGCTTTGGAGAAGGAAATGGCAACCCACTCCAGTGTTCTTGCCTAGAGAATCCCAGGGACGAGGGAGCCCAGTGGGCTGCCATCTATGGGGTCGCACAGAGTTGGACACAACTGAAGCGATTTAGCAACAGCAGTTGAATCCATTAATGACCAAACACAGATACAGCCACACAAATAAAAACACTAAAATGTGCCCCAAGGATTTCTAAGACTGAAGGGTATGAGGAATTAATTCAAATTCTTCCCATTGCTGTGCCTTTTTCCTTTTGGAGTTCCAAGGTCTAAATAATTGCATAGAGCAAATCAAGGGAAAATAGGGCCCAGCTGCCTATGGCCTTTGTTGATAAATAGGGCTCTAAGTCAGTCACTCAGCTGTTTTATTACTTGTCTTTAAGGCTGATGAGTCCCAAGCAGACCTGCATCACTGAATTCTCAATAAAGGGTTAGTGCTTGTCCTGCAGAATAATAAGAACCGCTAATGACACCAATTAAGAGCTGTAAATGTCATTTATACTTGTTTGTTATTTTTCAAATCAATAAGGCTGGAAAGACACAGCAGCCTGAGATAATTTAGATCAGAGCAGTTTGTGGGGACATTTTAATGGATATATTGCAATCAGGATTCTAGTTCTCTTTTTGAAGAAATTGCATTCCTTGTTGGGTCAATTCTGATACTTATTTAAAGCAGAACTTAGGCCCCAAATAATTAAACATAGGGGGAAATATTTAGGACAATAAAAATGAGAGACAAGTATATATCTGTCTTAATTATATTCATTAAATCCCCACTTTAATAATGCCCCCATTTTATTTGAGAAGGAATCTTCAAATAGAATAATGAGTAATTTAATAAAAAGGGGCAAATATATTCAGGAAGAAAAAAATTAGTAATACAGAGTGTAACACTATGTTCTGATGCTGTATGAATTGCAGAAACATATATTTTTATAAAGGCCTTACTCTTTTGCCAAATGTCAATAGTATACTTATAACGGGTGCATTCAAGATTGTGCAAGTTGTGTGTTAGGTGTTAGTTTTGCTAGAGTAAGAGGTAGTCAGACAGAACACTAGAGGTATGTGTTTCTTTAATTCCAAAGGTAACACAGGAGTCTCATTTCTCACTGGGGCCCTGTTCTAGCAAGAGGAAACTATTAAACATTTCACTGACGAAGCAACAACCAGGGACAGCCAATCCATTCCCCACAAAATGACTGGATTGTATCAATAATCATAGCTGAAGGGACATGGCACCAAAAAATCTGAGAATAACTAACCAAATGAAATTCTGGGCGCCTTTGTGAATGTGTTCTTAAAATTTTGTATTAGAATTTGGAAGGTTGACACAGGTTATAAGAAGAAGCACATGAAATTTAAAATTGCCTCTTCTAGTTATTTATGTCTATACTCCTTCTTATCTGAGTAGGTTTTCTGCTTTGTTTGAAAAATCAGATTTAAGTGGTTAACTTTTGAAGCTTTGATTTTAGTTACTTTGAACAGGACAGTGAAATAACAAAGCAAGAAAAAACCTTAAAAGTACAGCTTGAAAAACTACTGTTTAAACTATCATTTTGCATGAAAGTGTACCTGACAATAAAATAATCACTTAAAAATTTAAAATTTCAGATACTAAATTTATTGTCAATGCATGGCACTCATTATCCAGTTTGATTATTTACACTGAGGAGAAGCATGGGCATTTAAGGCTGTAAATTAAAATAATTTTTAAAATTAGCTGTTTTTTAAAGTCAAACACAATGATGCAGTAGGAAAAATTAAAGTTTACAGTGGTCTTACTCTACCCATATTTCATTTCTGGTTGATTCATTGATACATATATCGTTGGCCTTTTGTGAGTTTCAATAATGTGATATCATAGATAAGAGAAATAAAGAAAAAAAGAGCCAAAAACTGACTTAGGCATCTGTCTTGGAATTTGTAGTTGTTCAGTTACTCAGTCATGTCCGACTCTTTGTGACTCCACGGACTGCAGCATGACAGGCTTACCTGTCCTTACAATCTCCCAGAGCTTGCTCAAACTCATGTCCATTGAATTAGTGATGCCACCCATCCATTTCATCCTCTATCATCCCTTCTCCTTCTGCCTTCAATCTTTCCCAGCATCAGAATCTTTTCTAATGAGTCAGCTCTTTGCATCAGGTGGCCAAATTATTGGAGCTTCAGTTGCATCATCAGTCCTTCAAGTGAATATTCAGGGTTGATTGCCTTTAGAAGTGACTGGTTTGACTTTCTTGTGGTCCAAGGGACTCTCAAGAGTCTTCTTCAACACCACAGTCCAAATACATCAATTCTTTGGCATTCAGACTGTGGTCCAACTATCACATCCATACATGACTACTGAAGAAACCATAGCTTTGACTAGATGGACCTCTGTTGACAAAGTAATATCTCTGCTTTTTAATATATTGTCTAGGTTTGTCACAGCTTTTCTTTCAAGAAGTAAGTGTCTTTTAATTTCATGGCTGCAGTCACCATCTGCAGTGCTTTTGGTACCTAAGAAAATAAAGTCTCTCACTGTTTCCATTGTTTCTCCATCTATTTGCCATGAAGTGATGGGACTGGATGCAAAGATCTTAGTTTTCTGAATGTTGAGTTTTTAAGCTAGCCTTTCACTCTCCTCTTTCACTTTCATCAAGACTCTTTAGTTCCTCTTTGCTTTCTGCCTTAAAGGTGGTATCATCTGTATTTCTGAGGTTATTATTTTCTCCTAGCAATCTTGATTCCAGCTTTTGCTTCATTCAACCCAGCATTTCACGTGATGTATTTTGCATATAAGTTAAATAATCAGGGTGACAATATACAGACTTGATGTACTACTTTCCCTATTTGGAACCAGTCCATTGTTCCATGTTCAGTTCTAACTGTTGCTTCTTGACCTGCATGCAGATTTCTCAAAAGACAGGTAAGGTGGTGTGGTATTTCCATCTTTTGAAGGATTTTCCAGTCTGTTGTGATCCACACACTCAAAGGCTTTAGTTTAGTCAATAAAGCAGAAAGAGATGTTTTTCTGGTACTCTCTGGTTTTTTGATGATCCAATGAAGGTTGGCAATTTGATCTGTGGTTCCTCTGCCTTTTTTAAATCCAACTTGAGCATCTGTAAGTTCTCAGTTCACGTACTGTTGAAACCTAGTTTGAATAATTTTGAAAATTATTTGCTATAGTGTGAAATAAGAACAATTGTGTGTTAGTTTGAATATTCTCTGACATTGTCTTTCTTTGGGATTGAAATGAAAACTGACATTTTCCAGTCCTGTGGCCACTGCTGAGTTTTCCAAATTTTCTGACATATTGAAGCAACACTTTCACAGCATCATCTTTTAGGATTTGAAATAGCTCAACTGGAATTCCATCACCTCCACTAGCTTTACTTGTAGAGATGCTTCCTAAGACCTATTTGACTTTGCACTCTAGGATGTCTTACTCTAGGTCAATGATCACACCATTGTGGTTATCTGTTGGAATGCTGCTGCCCTAATTATTTAATATAGATTGATATAAAACTTGAGCTCCATTAATCTCTCAATTTGGCTTTTGTTTTGTATGATGTAAATATTATATTTACAAATTGTCTCTAACTTAGCTTCTGACTCTATTTGGACTATTCCATTACACTTTCCCAGTTTTATCATTTAGTCAAATTTATCTGTTCATTGTTTCCCAAGTATTTCTCACACTCTTTTCCATAAAATTGCCTCCATCTAGAATATATTCTATTTTACCTCATCACCGGCTGTGGCAATTCTACTATCCCCTGGAGACCAATGTATACATAGCTCAGCCTCTCACTAAGGCATTACCTGATCAAGCCAGTGGTGAATAATGTCCATCCATTTGTTTGGTCATTTATTCAACACAGATTTATTGAAGGTTGACTCTATGCCAAACATTGTTGTAGGCTTGTCTCTCCTCTATAAAACACTAGTTCTTTATTTAGACCATTCACCTAACACTTTCTATATTTTGACTGATGTTACAGCAATTTGTAGGTAAGCTTTATTTCAGAAAAATATATGGTAAGTTTCTTGAGTGTTGAGACCTTATTTCAGTCATTTTAAATTTTCTGCACAAAATAAATGAGTGAGCATGAGGCTCTATATGTATGATTCTGTAACAACTAAGCTGCTCAGTTTGGAGAAAAATCCATCAAAATAGATAGCCTTGTGTCAATTTATATAAAATGCTATGTTAATTGACTTTTTTTTTTTCTTTCCTTTTCCACTGGTTATCTGGAACAAAAGTAGTTGGTTTTCTTGAATTTGGTTTCTTTTTGCTGAAGGTGATTCAAGTGTCCCAATAAGTGAACTGAATCAGGAATACCTGGTTTTGAGATGTGGTTTAGTTTTGTTGTTTCTTTGCTTTTTGTTTTTATTTTTAACACAGATGTTTACAGGTGCCTGTGTCAATCATTGCTGGTTACAAACTGGATGAAAGATATATAGGAGTCCTCCATCTCATTTGGTCTGTGAAAAAAGAAACAGGAAAAGATTTCCATTAGCTCAGCTGGTGAGCTCTGCATCAAACTAAAACCAGTTCTTAGTGTGCAGAGGGTATGGTTAAACTGATACTAACTCAAATACTCTCGGCCGTACAAAAGCGGGTGGACAGATAAGGCCAACTTTGGCTCACTACACTTGATAACACACAGTTTTATATTGATGCCTCCTTTTTTTCTACATCAGTTCTTTTAATTACCACTTTTTTTCTTGTCTGAGTTTCCCAGGACTCACTCTTTCTTTCTCCAAAAGAGATGCACCAGAAATCTTGGAATAGAGTTTATTTTAAGCATGGGAAAAATTATCCTATCTGTAGCATACCAGGCACCAGGAAATTGGATGAGATCATATATTCTAGGGGCAAAAAGCCATAAATATAGAAGTAAACTGTATACCTGACACTAATATAATGTTGTATGTCAATTATACCTTAATACAAATAAATACAAATAAAGATAAATTAAATAAATTTGGCAACTAACAGTTTAATCACTTCATGGAAAGATTATGTGCCCCAGGGACTTAGGCTCCATAGAGATGTCTGTTGGACGATTGCATTCACTCAGTTTTCTGAAGTTTAGGAACTTCTCTTTCTGTTACTGACAAAGAACCCAATAAGCCAGGATGACCTCAATGGTGGAATGGACACTCTTGTTCATATATATATATTTTTTCTTTTTGGAAAGAAATGTCCAACTCCCTCATATATGAGAGTCATAGGGTCACTGGTAAACAATATTCTCTATTCAAAGATAATTTATGTGAATGCTCCCTCTCAGCTATCAAATGTAAGCCAAGGAGTCTCTCATTTCCTGAAGGAAGGACCCCGCCAGGGTCGGGTAGCTCATAAAATCATGAATTAAGCTAGACTGGGGCGACCAGAGAGAGGCAAAACTGTGTCAGCCTTGAGGGACAGGACCCACCTCTGGGAGGCTGCTCCCTGCCATGCAAGAATGCAGTCTCAGTGTTATCAGATAGCCAACAAAATATGAACATTTTGTATGAAATCTTTCTATTTTCAAACATTGGCCTTTTTTGTTGGCTTCGCTACACAGATTGTGGGATCTTGATTCCCTGACCAGGGATTGAACCTGGACTTGGAAGTAAAAGTGGCAAGTCCTAATCACTGGACCACCAGGGAATATTAAAAGTAATACTAATATGCTGTTAAGAATAAAGAAAATATACCTGTGAACCATATCCAGGCTGTGGACTCTTAGTTTGCCAATCTGTTTTTTTTTTTTTTTGCTTTTTTTTTTTTAACAAATTTGTGGTATGATAGAGGCTGTATTGAAAGCAGTTTCCACCCCCATTCCACCTCCCATGTTCCACCTTGCTAATTTGACCCCCATATGGTCAGTTTACTGGTCTATCAACAAAAGGGAAAGATATTCCTTAAAGAAAGGACTTTTTAATGGTGTGTGAGAAAATCTGCCATAAATATCTCTGAATTTCTGAGGTTACTTTCCTGAAATACTGTCTCTACAATGAAAGAAATAGTAGTGTTTTCCTATTTCCCATGCTTGCACTGATTTCGTGGTCAACACTATCTGTGTCAATTCTGTATTTAGGTGTTAAAAAGTGATGAGGATTTTTCAATAGCCATTTATAACTGTAACTAAGAATATCCTTCCTCTTCTGCATAAGGCTTGCCTGTCCTAACTAAGCACTTAGTGATTTTTTCTTATTCTAATGCCCTTAATTAGATTTATAGACTCTTTACAGAGTTTTATGTTGATGAGGGACTTGGAATACAACACACACTAATAAAATATACCCACTACCCAACTTGTGCTTTTGCATGTTTTATTTCAATGAATAATGAGTCTTAAATAATGTTCAGAATATGTCATCGAGGATGTTCTAAAGAAATATGGACTCATGATCCATCAGGAAACATTAATAAACATATAACCACATGGAAGTGGTGACTGAGAGAAAGTGATTCATTGGGGCATAAACCATTAAGGAATTTGGGTCATGATGCCTGCTACAAATAAGAAAAAATATATTTAGAAAACAACAGTTATACCTTCTCATTTTTTTAATTTCCTTTCTGTGACTTTTAGCTTGCCTAAATGTTTTAAAATTGGAGGTAATCACTGTATAACATTCTCAATCCTAGGGTAAAGAAATTTACTCTACATAGTTCCCTTTTCACATGACACAGCCATTTTCATGGTTATAGCTAATTAGCTTCCTTTCGACATTAGATACGGAGGATGTTTAAGCAACGTAAACTAGCTGTCATCCAGCAGCATCATAATCAAAATGGCATAAAATTTGCCATAAAACCTGCAGCTAATAACATTTATAAGGCACCTTATTACATAAGGATATTGAAGAAGCTCAGACACTGTATATCACAATGCTTCCCCAGGGACCTGGTTCATTTTCCTAATGACTGTGTATGGGTTTACTTTAGGAGCTTTTATGCACATGCCTGAGCACAGAGCTTACCCAGGCAGACTGATAAGAACTGAAGAAGACTGATGTCCAAATCCTGCAACAAAGTACTGAATCTGCCTGAAATGAATCAGCAATACAGTCCTCTTTCTCATTCACCAGCCAAGTCTTCTCACCATTGCATGGCCATGCTCATTTTAATATTCTGTATTTTATTTGAAGATGTTTATAGCTGTTCTCCACTTGAAAGATTTTAATCTTTTCTTCTCCATGCCCAATTCCTACAGCCTTTATGCTTCCACTCATCCTCCATGGCTACCCTCAAGCTGTGTTTCTCCAATGGGGACTTCCTCTGATGCCTCTAACTCACATTAATCTCTACCTTTGAGCTTTTATAGTTTCTTTTTAAAAATCTGTCCTGCACAGACAGTATCTATTCCTGCCTACTTAGTTTTCTTTTTTAACAAATTAACAACGCTAACAGTTCATCTTTATCCCATCACAGAATCATAGATGATCAACTCTGGAAGTACATTAGAGCTCATGTTCCAACACTAAATGATAATTGACCAGTCCTATTTGAGACTTTCTTTTCCCATGTTGACTTGCTGGCAGAGTCCTGCCCAGGAATATTCAGGATATTCACACGATTCCTGACTTGATAACCTAGCTCATGTCATTCCACAGTGCCAGATTTTGTTTCTCGTTTTCTTTGTTGTTGTTCAGTTGCTAAGTCATGTCTGACGTTTGTGACTCCATGGACTGCAGCACACCAGGCTTCCCTGTCCTTCAGTATCTCCCGGAGTTTGCTCAAACTCATAGTCATTGAGTCGATGATGTCATCTAAGCAGATCATCCTGTGTCATCCCCTTCTCCTCCTGTTCTCAGTCTTTCCCAGAATCAGACTCTTCTGACAATGGGTTGACTCTTACTGTCAGGTGGTCAAAGTATTGGAGCTTCAGCTTCAGTCCTGATGCTGCCTGGTTGACTGATTTGATTTCCTTGCTGCCCAAGGGACTCTTAAGAGTCTTTTCCAGCACTACAAACTGAAAGCACATAATTTCCTTTATATCACATTGAATATATATTCTGAGCCATGATTCAGTCATTACCACCAAAAACAATTATTACCTACAAGCTCTACTACCAGGCCCATCCACTCATTTCTCATTCAGCAACTTGAATATCAAATGTAATCTATGTGGTCAAGTCTGTTCTATTCTCTCTTGGCTTAAGGAGCCCTCTCTTGAGCATATTACCAACTTTATTATCTGAACCAATCTCATACAACTTAGAGCCTGTCAGCAATCATAATCATGTTATCTTATTTCCAAACATTTGATTTAAATATTATGTTATACTCTCCCCAGTTTCTTACTATTCCATGTGTAAGCTTCTTATAAAGAAAGATACTTCCATTATACTATTTTTAAATCAAAACTTTAATGTATTTTCTTGTCTTAGACCTATAACAGGGCTCAAATAGCCATCAGTGATTATCTTCCATAAGCACCATAAGCAACTTGTATACATCATGATTCAAATAAAATAAAGTCATCCTTCCAGCACCTAACAGGATCTGGCTATTGGATCTGGCTACCAATATGCAGGTCAGGAAGCAACAGTTAGAAGTGGACATGGAGCAACAGACCAATTCCAAATAGGAAAAGGGGTACATCAAGGCAGTATATTGTCACCCTGCTTATTTAACTTATATGCAGAGTACATCATGAGAAACGCTGGACTGGAAGCACAATCTGGAATCAAGATTGCTGGGAGAAATATCAATAACCTCAGATATGCAGATGGTACCACCCTTGTGGCAGAAAGTGAAGTGGAACTATAAAGCTTCTTGATGAAAGTGAAAGAGAACTACGAAAAAGTTGGCTTAAAGCTCAAGATTCAGAAAGTGAACATCATGGCATTTGGTCCCATCACTTCATGGGAAATAGCCAGGGAAAGAGTGGAAACAGTGGCAGACTTTATTTTTCTGGGCTCCAAAATCACTGCAGATGGTGATTGCAGCCATGAAATTAAAAGACACTTACTCCTTGGAAGGAAAGTTATGACCAACTTAGCATATTCAAAAGCAGAGACATTACTTTGCCAGCAAAGGTCCATCTAGTCAAGGCTATGGTGTTTCCAGTGGTCATGTATGGATGTGAGAGTTGGACTGTGAAGAAAGCTGAGCACTGAAGATGCTTTTGAACTGTGGTGTTGGAGAAGACTCTTGAGAGTCCCTTGGACTGCAAGGAGATCCAACCAGTCCATTCTGAAGGAGATCAACCCTGGGATTTCTTTGGAAGGAATGAAGCTAAAGCTGAAACTCCCATATTTTGGCCACCTCATGCAAAGAGTTGACTCATTGGAAAAGATTCTGATGCTAGGAGGGATTGTGGGCAGGAAGAGAAGGGAACAACAGAGGATGAGATGGCTGGATGGCATCACTGACTCGATGGACATGAGTTTGAGTGAACTCTGGGAGTTGGTGATAGACAGGGAGGCCTGGCGTGCTGCAATTCATGGGGTCGCAAAGAGTCAGACATGACTGAGTGACTGAACTGAACTGAACTGAACCAATAGAAAGAGCATCACAGTCACTAGTTGTAAGATATGCCCCAAATCCACCCTAAGATGGATTTCCTTACCATAGATATAGTATACCATGGTATATAGTATACCATGGTATACTTTCCTTACCATAGATTTGATTCTACATATCATTTCATCCGTAGTTTATAATTTTTTGGCTTCATTCACCAATATTTTAGTCGTTTCCTGCTTTGAGACTCTTGATTTAAAGGGCCTTTCTGGTAGAAAATTTTCTATGCTTTATTCAGCATACAGCCTATATGTATATACATCCCAGCAAACAGCTTGAAGTGTGTGTTTTTTGGGTTTTTCTCTTGGAATATTTTGCCTCTTCTTACTACTGTTCATACCATTCCCTTTTTCCATCCATGGAATTTACTATGCTTCTTTAAGATGACGCCTAATTTTTCCCATCTTTTATTATTTATATATATATATGTATATATTATCATGATTTAGCATCTTAAACTCAAGTTATGATGCAAAATATTGTGATGGAAAATTTGTAAAGATTGTAAAACTTGGAATCAGTGCAAATTAATTCATGATAATATAGATTACTGAATGCCAAAAATACACCAGCAGTAGGAAAGCATCATTGTCATCCCTTCCATTTAATAAATGTTTGTAAATTATGGATTAGAGATTATTATGCTGAGAAGAACAGGAAGCATTGAGAGGAGGTTGCATTACAATATATCATTCAGACATTTCTAATGTCTTTATGCAGGGCATGAAACTTCTTATGGTGTCATTGGACAGCAACTGGTCAGTGATTCTTCCTGAAACTGAGGGAATGACAGAACAGCTGAAATGGCTTGAGAAAGGAAATTGACCTCTTCATCTTAGAAAGCTAGGATAAATCTTATATCTGGCAGTTACAGGAGCAAAATTATAACTACTATGAAATATCTTAGCAAAAATATTTACCCTCATCAAACTTGCATTTTAATGTGGTTAAAGATGCCATAAAACACAAATAAAAAATATATGAAGTATGTCATGTGGTGATAAGGTTGGGAGAAAGCTAATACAGGGTTAGGGGAGGCTTAACAAGACAGGGGTACACTAATTTAAGTAAAAACTTAAGTAAGTCAGGATGGATTTTACTAATATTTTGATATTGCACCCTCAAAGAAAGAGACACAGGAGAAAGACAATAGAATATATGTTGAAAGCATCCTCTAGGAAAGACAACCAGTGAAAGCAAATATTTCAGTCTTGCTAGGCAAGGCCAAGGAGCCTTGTGTGCTTGGTGGTCATAAATGTAAACTGGTGTCAGTTAGCATGGTTGTGTGTTTTTGTTTATGCTGGTTTTGCCTCTAAGTTTCAGAGTAAGTGGAAGTGTGGATCTAACTAAATTTGGTCCTTTTTACAAGTCAGTATAATAAAGAAAAAAGATTAGGAAAATTGAGAGGCTAAACAAGGAAAAGGTAATAAAGATGGAGTTTAAACTAAGGATGAAAATGGAGACATGGAGAAGGAGTGAGGGACTTTAAAAAGGTGAGGAATCACCTAATTGTCAATAATTGTGAGGTCAAAGTTTTCTTCAATCTGTTACTTAGAGTGTAAGCTGAAAATGTGGATGATGATTATCAGAGAGGGCGATTCTTAAAATGGAGGATATAGAGGAAGGGGGTCAATTATGTTGGTAAGGTCTGAAGTGTAACTATGTCTGCTGACAACAAAAGTGAAAAGAAATTCAAAGTGCTTGCAGAAGAGTGATTGCAAAGCTCACAAGGGACAAGGCATTTCTGAGTACTGTCACATATATTATCACTGAGAAAATAACATTTTTATTTCATAATCTAGAACCAAGTATTGTTCTAGCTGAAGGTATTGCTGAACAGCTTTTTCACCTACATGAATGTCCAATGGAATACTGAAAATTAATGTGGAATGCAAACCAATTATTTCTTTGCAGACCCACCACTCTTGCTGCAGGGTAACTACCCTACAGTTGATATGTTGCTCTTCTCAGTTCTAGTCATTGTGAAAGTCAAAAAATATTCTCAGATATTTTCAAACTGCACCCATACTCTCTCCGATTAGTCTAAAACATAAAAGAAACTTTGAAATTTTGATCAAGTCAATTCTCAAAGTGATTAAAACATAGGCCATTTTGGACAAAAATCTAAATACACATATGTGTATATGTGAATATACACATATGTTTTGAAGAGTGAATTTTTTCTACCTTATTTCATGATTCAAATACTAGATGTGTCTCTTCTCCACCCATTGCCACACTTAAACTATAAAAATTAAGACAAGAAAAATAAAAATT
Source organism: Cephalophus harveyi (assembly GCA_006410635.1). Classification (NCBI taxonomy): domain Eukaryota; kingdom Metazoa; phylum Chordata; class Mammalia; order Artiodactyla; family Bovidae; genus Cephalophus; species Cephalophus harveyi. The sequence goes on along the minus strand of SJYT01029446.1, from coordinate 278,881 downwards.
CTCAAAGGATCCTTCATATTACTAGTTTCCAAAAACTGTTAAGAATTTAGACATTTTTAGTAGAATTCTATGAACCTGAGTTTCAGCCACATATATCATTTAATGAATAGATCTTCTGGGTGTTTCCTTAATGTGAGTGGGTGATGAGAATGTGTATATATGCACACATACATGTTTAGATGAAGGTTCACAGGGAAAAAAAAAAGCTGCCCTTTAGTGACAGGAAAACTTAAAGTGTGTGCTTGCTTTGCAAATTCTCCAAACTGCTGATTAGTCAGAGCTCCCTTGAACTGAAAGGAGATCCAACCAGTCCATTCTAAAGTAGATCAGTCCTGGGTGTTCTTTGGAAGGAATGATGCTTAAGCTGAAACTCCAGTACTTTGGCCACTTCATGCGAAGAGTTGACTCATTAGAAAAGACTCTGATGCTGAAAGGGACTGGGGGCAGGAGGAGAAGGGGACGACAGAGAATGAGATGGCTGGATGGCATCACCAACTCGATGGACGTGAGTTTGAGTGAACTCCGGGAGTTGGTGATGGACAGGGAGGCCTGGCATGTTGCAGTTCATGGGGTCGCAAAGAGTCGGACACAACTGAGCAACTGAACTGAACTGAACTGCTAATCAGGAGGATAGCAAGGGTATTGGCCAGGTGGAGAGTGATGTTGATTGCAACGTCAAGAAAAATCATACCTGAGGGGTCAGCTTACTACAGCTTCAAATGCTATTTTCAACAAAACCATTGAAATAATATCTGATTATTCATAGGTAAAACAAATGGAAAAAATGGCTTTCAATTCTATGAACATTTATCATAACATTTGCACCATCAAAACTTTTTCAGGCTGTAAAATAAATACAAACTAGTCCTATCTTTACACACATACTCAAGTGCTTCTATATATGCACATACATTTTGTGTGCACAGATAAGCAGAGCTTAGCTTTTGTTCATCAAATATTTCAGAGCATTTGTCAGATATTTAGCTCTCTTTTCTCATAGCTTTTTAAGGATATTTAATGTAATGGGGAAAAACTCCAGATTTTTTTTAATTCATTTACACTTCAATCATCCATGTTGTTTAATATTATCTATTTGATATTCAAGAGCCCTTGGGCTTTTTCAAGCATGCTTTGGAAAAAAAAAATTTTTTTTAATTTTCCCATTCCTTAATATAGGAAGGAGAAGTAGCATTTTGCCAAAGGCAAGCCATAGTGAATGCCAGGGGAACAGTGTGCTACTTTACTCGGAACTTGTGCATTTTGAGTAATATCTAAATTAGAGGAAAAGAGAACTTTTGGTCGCTTGCTGTATGTGCTTACTTGAGCACCTCTGTTCTGAACAGTTACATATGCAATCTGTATTATCTTATGAATGTTAATTTTAACTTCATTCTAGAAGGACTGGCTATATAGATATATGATTAGCTTGTTTCCCTCTTCCTCTTCATCCTCCTCTTCCTTCCCTTCTGTTTCTCCTCCTCCTCCTCTTCTTCTTCCCTTTTATCTTAAGAAAATAGTCATTGAGTCTAATTAATCTTTTCTCTTAAGATATTCTTTCTCATGTTGAGAAATAGAGATATAGAGCAACTTAAAAGAATCATGGGATTTTGATCTTTCAACTCGTTCATAATTTTTTTCTATTAAATATCATGCTGATAATGATCCAGTCTCTAGTTTATTTCATATATGTGATGCTCACTGACTTTGAAGGGAAGCAACATACTTTTTAAACATCATTTATATACTCCTGTTGGAAAATATACAAGATTTTATAGAGTTAGAAGCCCAAGTGTTTTGGTGACCCTCTTAAAGGTAAAGAATCAAAAATTTAAATACAGAATCAATCATGAAAGTTAATATTTAGTTAAAGTATAAGAAAAACTATAGTATATAGGCTTCCCTGGTGGCTCAGAGGTTAAAGTGCCTGCCTCCAATGCGGGAGACCCAGGTTTGATCCCTGGGTCGGGAAGATCCCCTGGAGAAGGAAATGGTAACCCACTCCAGTATTCTTGCCTGGAAAATCCCATGGATGGAGAAGCCTGGTAGGCTACAGTCCTTGGGGTCGCAAAGAGTCGGACACGACTGAGCGACTTCACTTCACTTCACTTCATACTCTGGAAACTATAGAAATCCAGCAAAATAGCATATTTATATTTATTATATTTATTTATTAACTGCCTGGCATAGTATCTACTATTTTCCTGAAACTTTTTGACTGCTTGATCTTTGATCATCTCTCTATATGCTAATGTTTTATAGCATCATTGCTTTATGGGATAAGTAGAAAAAAAATGTCTTTCTTTTAGCAAGTTGGCCACCTCATGTGAAGAGTTGACTCACTGGAAAAGACTTTGATGCTGGGAAGAATTAGGGGCAGGAGGAGAAGGGGACGACAGAGGATGAGATGGCTGGATGGCATCACGGACTCGATAAACGTGCTGCTGCTGCTGCTGCTAAGTCGCTTCAGTCGTGTCCGACTCTGTGCGACCCCATAGACAGGAGCCCAACAGGTTCCCCCGTCCCTGGGATTCTCCAGGCAAGAACACTGGAGTGGGTTGCCATTTCCTTCTCCATTGTGTGAAAGCAAAAAGTGAAAGTGAAGTAGCTCAGTCGCATCCGACTTCTAGCGACCCCATGGGCTGCAGCCTACCAGGCTCCTCCATCCATGGGATTTTCTAGGCAAGAGTACTGGAGTGGCTTGCTATTGCCTTCTCCGCGATAAACGTGAGTCTGAGTGAACTCCGGGAGTTGCTGATGGACAGGGAGGCCTGGCGTGCTGTGATTCATGGGGTCGCAAAGAGTCGGACACGACTGAGCGACTGAACTGAACTGAACTGAAAGATATGTGTTTTTAACCACTGATAATTTGCTAACCGAATAGTTTGCTAAATTTTCTGTTGACATCTTAACTTGTCTGTTATGTCACATAAAGTGTTGAGACTACTATCTAATTTGGGTGAACATCTCCCAAGGTATTTTTTTTTTTCATATCAGGCTATTAATGTAAAAGATGTCAGAACATTTCAGCGTATGTGTCTGTGTATGTGCGCATGTACATGCCATGATGAGCCTAAAATCCTTTGTGAGTTAATGACACACACCAGCCAATTTATGATAAACGCCCTTTTTATAGTGGCCTATTAAGAGTTTTATGTTATCTTTACCAATATTTATACTTTGTATCAGATCATTAGGTAATTAATAAGAACCAGTGTAGATGCAAAGGAAAAGGCCCCGTTAAGACAGGGACAAGTGTGGGCAAAGTCATGGCCTGGGTGCTGACGAGGAGAATGGTATGGTGCAGTGGAGTAGAGATCTCCAGGGACAATGAGAGATGTGTATATGGAGCCAAACAGGGAACTGAAGAAAGGACTGGTCACTGGACAGTGGCTCTCAGTCTATCAGAATTTGAAGATAAGAAAATGACAGGCTGTTCCTAGGTTATTATGCACACGAAGTGTAGCTTTATGATTGTTTTCATTCAAGTTCTACACATCCAATTCTTGCATATACTAGCCTATGGAACCTAGACAGAGGCAATCTAACCACACAAATGTGACTGTGTACTGTATAAATATAACCCATTAAATTTGCATTCTATGTATCTGCAAATTAACTTCTCTACTCAGATTTCAGGGAACCAAGAGCCACTCCAAAGTCACTTGACAATAATGATTTGGCAGAAGGAAAGTTGGAACAGAAAGAAAAAGTGTTAGTAAAGGTATCTTACCTCGTAAGTTTTTCATAAAGATATGACCATGTAAGTGATTGCATATCTGGCCTGTGGAAGCAAAGGTTCCTGTTGTGTGAAGTTTCACTGACTTGATACTGATATGCCTCTGTCCTTCCCCTTTCTGTATCTGGCCCTGGTTCTGTGCTCTTGGAACTTTCAGCATGAATCTTTTAAGCATCTGAGGACAGCTGCATGTTTTTGTTTTTAAATCTCTTCTCTCAGATAAACATCTTCGCTTGGGCTCACACTCCAGAGTATTTAAAATGTTTCCCCTTTACTCTCACCATCCAGTTTGCCATTGTACCTCAAAATGCAACTTTAGGAACCAAACATCAAAGGAGGGTTCTGGTGCTTATGGCTTATACATTTGTTATTTAGATTATACTTAAGGTCTGATAGAATCGCACATTGGCAACTACGTGAAGGTACAGCACACTCTCATCTACAGCTGGCGGAAATGTATATTGGCATAATCATTGAGGGGGAGTATATTAAGCAATAGGTACTTAAATTTAAAAAATCTGCATACTCTATGATACACCACCAGCGCTTAATCATTTCTGCCCTAGAGAAACAGGCACATATGCAAAGTAAGTCATATAGGAGGATATTCGCTCAGCACTGTGTATGTCAGGGAAAGTTTGGCAATAGTGCAATGTTAATTTAACAGGGAAATGACATTGAAACGTGGTGCATTTGTATTATGGCATACTGTAGAAGCGGCTGTCTTTACAGAGTGATAGATATACGAATTGATAATAGGTTGATAGTCAAGACAAAATTTTCACTAAAAATTAAGCAAAACCATCAGAATGATATACAAACCATAATGTATTTTTTTGTAAAAACAAACAGGCGTAGAATATATATAAACGTTATGTAGAACATATAGCAGCAACCAAGGAGGATTCAGATTGGGATGATTGGTTAAAGGAAATTTTTGCCATAGATGTAGACTTTTTAAATGCTTAAAGCAAGGAGAACATATTCAAATAGTATTTGAGATACTATAATTTTCTAAAACAAAATCATGTTTTTTACATGAATAAATAGGACATATAATGCTACATTACTGTTCCACTGCTTACTCACACACACACACATACACACACATACACACACCCCTCAGGAGAGGCTTTACATGACAGGTAAAACAAACAAATTAAAAACTCTAGATTTAAGGTGCACACATATACCAAGTACACACAAACTCCTTTTTAGTGACCTAGAATCATAAAGTCATGTCATCGAGCATAAAAAGTTGTTACTGAGATAATATTAACCTGACAAGAATCACATGGGAGTCTCTGGTGTGATTTCAGACTTTAACGAAAAATCTATTTTTTTTTTCTGTTAAATCTTGGGCTCTCTGACCAAGAATAGATTCCTAAATATGTATTTACACAAATGAGAGTGGACAGATGGGGAGAAGCAGGGCAGTAGGTGCAAGCACAGGTGGGGAGGCCTGAGATGAGCACCTCCCGCTCTCTGGTCCATGTCCTCATCTACACCATGGGCTGTACTCAACCACACACACTTCGTGGGAACATTGTAAGGGTCACAGAACAGCACATATGAAAGCTCTTCTGAAAGCACAAAGTGCTTTACGCATGCCAGGCATCATTTCTCTCAACTTGGTGATTAACCCACAGATGAAAGATAGTTATATATCTTTACTAACCATAAAAATTGAGAGAAAAGGAGAGTCCACATCTGCTTGATGAATAGTGACTGAGCTCCATGATGTCAGAAGCCCGTGACCACGTCCATGGCATTCACAAGTCGGTTGAATGAAAGCAATCACCCTTTAGGTAGACTGTGTGAGATTTTTACTTTTGTAAACAAGGTCAGTTGAATAGCCAATGCTGGGCAGTATGAACTTAAAAATGAGTGATGTTATCTTTATTACTACCCTTAAATTATAATCAGGAGAGTCTTGTTCAAATGATACTTGCTCCTCTGAATGTCCAAAGTCTGAAGCCAGTAAGAGAGGAAGAAATATTCATCAAAGGACCCTTTAACTGGTAGTATATTTGACCAGGATTTTAAGAAGATTTACTCTCTTTCTCTCTCTAACAAAATAATAGCTTCTCTGTTCTTTTCTTTTGCTCTTAAGCCTGAAGATGATTTGTGCCAAATAGAGAAGATCTGAATCTAAGGCTTTAAGGTTGTTTTATCATAGTTTTCATTTTTAATCTGTAGATAATCCTAATATAATGGACTGGGAATCAGTATTTATAAATGAATTTTAATCTTTTATAGCAGATCCATTAACAAACCCCAAATTTATTGAGCTATAAAAGTTGGCCCAAAGCTATGGCATGTAGTATAGTCTTATAGTTCCCAGTTGAATTGCTAGGTGCTGTAGATATGTTGCTTCCCACTGCACAAGTGCTCTCCCCAAAAAAAAAAAAAAATAGAAGTAGCATATTTGTTGCCTTAAAAAAAAAAAAAAACTTTTCCTTGGGATAAACATGGAAACAGTAAAAGCAAAAAAGGCGGGGTGAGAGGGCTAGGATATCACAGGGGATACAAAGCAGACAGGCTGTACAGCCTACAAGGGAGGCTTTTACAGAATTACAGTGGAGGTTGCAGGGCAACCAGCTGTGCATCTGGAATGAGCTGGTATAAACGAGGCACTTTTAATACAGAACCAACATTTTCCTTGGATGTTACTCCATTTGCCTTCAATTTTTATTAGGGCATTTTCAAAATTTATCCTTCTACCACCAGATGTGCAAACAATGAATATAACCGCGATTTTGTACTCTTGACTTTTTCTTAAATGATTGCTTTGAATAAAGGCAAGTATAATCAAAATTGCCAGGCTAAGTGTTTCTGCGCTCCAAATCCAACCACAAAAGTTCATGGGACTGTGTATAGTCCTCCCCTTGCCTCTTTAACTGGGTGTGTCTTTTACCTGAAAGGATTCCTGGACATGTTTCTTACCTACCTTCCCTCAGCCACCTCTCACACAGATACTATTATGGGCTATATGTATTTGATGTATCCTGGTTTGGAGGACCATGTCCAGAAGCTATTCAGCTCCTAAAGAACCAGGAGACTGCTCTTACTGCTCTCCATCTGCATCACAGAGGTGAAACAACTGCCTTATACTCCTGTGTGCAGAAGGACACTGTCTGTCCCAGTTTGCTCTCTGCAAGTCCAGACTTGTGTGAAAGTGAAAGTTGCTCAGTCATGTCCGACTCTTTGTGACCCCATGGACTCTACAGTCCATGGAATTGTCCAAGCCAGAATACTGGAGTGGGTAGCCATCCCTTCTCCAAGGGATCTTCCCAATCCAGGAATCGAACCCAGGTCTCCTTATCGCAGGAGGATTCTTTACCAGCTGAGCCACCAAGGAAACCCTAAACTTGCGTGTGCCTTTACCAAAAAACAAATCCTTGCATTGCTGTTAGTTGTTCAGTTACCCAGTCATTTCCGATTCTCTGCAATTTCATGGACCACAGCACTCCAGGCCTCCCTGTTCCTCATCATCTCCCAGAGTTTACCCAAGTTCGTGTTCATTGCATCAGTGATGCCATCCAGCCATCTCATCCTCTGACACCCTCTTCTCCTCTTCCCTCAATCTTTCCCAGCATCAGAGACTTTTCCAATGAGTTTGAATCTGATGACCGAAATACTGGAGCTTCAGCTTTAGCATCAGTCCTTCCAGTGATTATTCAGGGTTAATCTCTCTTAAGACTATAATCTCCGAGATCTGCACATGTGAGAATCGTGTAAAATAATTACTGATATTTTTTAAAGTTCAAATAATAAACGAAAACTAGCATCTGAAAAACAAACAAACAAAAAAAAAAAGATAACTATTGACTGGTTTGATCTCCTTGCCCCTGGTGGCTCAGACAGTAAAGAACCCATGCATATCAATGGCCAGTTCTCTGTCTAGAATGTTCAAGAGTTCCCTGTGTTCCTACCTAGATCAAAGTCTGTGCTTTTGTGTCTCAGAATCTCAATGATTTTCAGTAGAAGTTGATACTTTAGGTACACTGAAGACGATTCTATGATATTCTGAGTGCTTGCTGAGCCTACTACAGACCCCTCTAGAGGATCTTCCTGACCTAGTGTCTCTTGCATTGTAAGCAGATTCTTTACCATCTGAACCACCAAACTATGTTTAATCTCCCCAAAATGTATCCTTTAAATCTGAGAAATATATACTCTTGCCCTATATGTTAAGAATTATGGACACAGTAGGTTAAGAGTCAGTCTTGACATTTCTATTATTCTACTTTTTCATTTTTGTAGCCATTTAAAGGAAAATAAAAGTTGGTTTAGTGGTAACTAGCCCAAACCCTGGCAGCTCAGATGGTAAAGAAAGTGCCTGCAATGCAAGAGACACGGGTTCAATCCCTGAGTCAGGAAGATCCCTAGAAAAGGGAAGAGCAGCCCACTTCAGGATTCTTGTCCAGAGTATTCCATGGACAGAGAAGCCTGGCAGGCTACAGTCCATGGAGTCACAAAGAGTCAAACAAGACTGAGTGACTAGCACACAACATACACAGCCAAAACCACTTCTAAGTCTATTAAATATATTATCTCTAGTTATCTCAGTAATTCTACAAGGCATTAAAATACAGTTAAAGCAACCAGGATTAAGGATTTTAGAGACTGCAGTTCACAGTTACTCAGATAATATGAGGAAAGCCCAAGATCTGAAAATAAATATCTAAAGAGTATAGAAATAGTATTAAAATTTCAATAACTGAAAAGTCAATATGGCCTGTCCCATCAAGAAATAGTTTCAAAGAAGAAGTCAAATTTGATCTTTTGTTGTGGTTGTTGTTTTATGCATTGAATTTTGGGGTAATATTTTAATATTCCAAAAAGCTGTAAGGTAAAGTAAGTTTAGGGCCATACTATCTATGTTTAAGCTAGGAAAGACACCTCCACCAAAGATTTGGAAATATTCTAGCCTGGTGGGGAAAAAAGTGGGACATAAATTTGGATAAACTAGGTGAAACCAGATTAAAGGGGTCCTGAAAAACAGCAGAGGGGTTTGGACTTAATGTGATAAGAAATAAGGCTGTGAAGGCTGTTGAGAGGCAGAGGACATGATAAAAGCAGTGCTTGGGGAAGATTAATCTGTCAACAGTTTGCAGGATGGATGCTATTTTAAAGATTGTATATTGTTATAGTACTTTATGTTTCCTTGGGGGTGTTTTGTATATATTTTTCTCTCCTCCATTAGATTATAAACTCTAGCAAGGCAGAGACCATGTTTTCAGCTGACTCTCTCAATTTCCCACAGCATTTAGCCCAGTGCTGGTCTATTAGTCGAGATGGTAAAGAAATGTAGAAAACCCATCTAATGGTCAGGAATATTCAAATATTTCAGGGTATTTAGTACACAACCACGGAGAAGGCAATGGCACCCCACTCCAGCACTCTTGCCTGGAAAATCCCATGGACGGAGGAGCCTGGTGGGCTGCAGTCCATGGGGTTGCGAAGAGTCGGACACGACTGAGCGACTTCACTTTCACTTTTCACTTTCATGGGTTGGAGAAGTAAATGACAACCCACTCCAGTGTTCTTGCCTGGAGAATCTCAGGGACGGCGGAGCCTGGTGGGCTGCCATCTATGTGGTCGCACAGAGTCGGACACGACTGAAGTGACTTAGCAGCAGCAGTAGTACACAACCATAATGTCTTCCCTAGGCTAAATTAAAAGTATGTTTTGTTTTGCTTTGTTTTGTTTTGTTTCTGAGTCAGAATTGTATGTCCAGTGACAGAAGAAGTTATTGAAAAGGACAGAAATAGTAAGAGTGAAAAGAGGGGATTCCCTCCTTGGTCCAGTGGTTAAGAATCTGTGTTCTAGGTCCTGCATACAGATCCCATGTATTGCAACTAAGATCCAACACAGCCAGATAAACTTAAAAAATAAACACAACTAATAATAATAATGCCACAAGTGATTAGAGTGTCTGATTATTTAAAAAGAAAAAAAAAAGAGTGAAAAGAAGAGGAAACAAAGGGGATAACAATGACAGGTGATGGGCTGATGCGAATGCTGGATGTCACAGCACAGGGGACCAAAATGCTGGGAGATGCCTTCTGACCCCACGTGGGTAGGGGACTGAGTAATTTTGCTGAATACAAAAACTGGGAACTGAAAAGACCGTAGTGCCAGATTGTACAGTCCTGTGGTAAATTGCATTACAGCCCTAACAGTGTCCTCCCACACCTGGTTTTGGCTTACTTGTCAGGTAGCTGCTCCTGGAGAACTGTGTAGAGGACTGTGATGTCACATTTGGGTTCAATTTTTTTAAATTGATTATTTGATAATATCTTCCCTGGCTCAGGATAAAGCAAAGACAGCACACAAACTTTGTCTTTATCCATCCTGACTTTCTTCAACTAAGAAGAAACCAGGATCCACAGTAATATGATGGGTCTCTAGAGCTTGTTAGTGTGAAGGAAGAACTAACCCTGGAATCTATGTCTCCAGGGTCAAGTCTTGGTTTTGTTCACCATTTCAATATTTCACATGCAGTTTTGTTTAGGACATTGGAATTCTTTTTTCTTTTTTTTTCTATCTCCCAAAAGCATAAAACTAAGTGACAACTTTGGACCCAAATATTTGTGATGTCAGAACATTTACTGGGTGTATCTATAGGCAGATGCACAAGCGCCTTTGGTTTCTTTTGTCTAATTTTCAGTCTTCTGTGACAGTGGATTTGCCAAGGCAAAAATAACTAAAACTTCTCTGGGACAAGCCAGCATCACTAAAAGCTGTTACATTCCACACTGCTCAATGTCTGTAGAGTGAAAGTAATCTACCTTGCTAATTTTATAATGCAACATATCAAATCTTCCTTCATACCTCCCTTTCAGGCCTGATGCCTTATGCATATATATTTTCACTGGGTAAAGGGAGCATCTTTGTTTCTGTGCTTTCTTTATGATCATGGCTGGTCCCCACTTAGATAATCTCCTCCGCCTCCACAGTGGTACTCTTGGTAATGGGAAGTTCAGCTAGTGGTATAGTTTACATCACCATATACAGTCGGTTAATGGCTGCTTTATTAGGTATCTCCAGCGAGATGATGGGCCATCTGAGAGTATTAACACCTGGATTTACAGTCATCATGATGGAATACATCGAAGTTCTTTACTAAGCTGAATTACTCGATAACATCTTAGAAACATAAATAATCAGGAAGCCTCATTTTCAAACCTAAAAGCCAAGAGTCTGTCTTGCTAATTGACCATGATGGAGTTATAATAGTGAAATACAACACAGAAAAACTCTCTAGAAGGCTGCCTCGGGCATATAACATCAATAAAGCACCAGTGATCCCATTTACAGACCCACATTCTTATGAAGGGCTCTGTCAAGATAGGCTCATGTTTTGAGATGCAGATCTTTGGGGAGATGTTTCAAATGTCTAGTTGTTTTACAGAATAGATAGAGAAAACTATTTCCATGTAATTAAATATAAGCTCCAAGATATTTCCACAAAGCTTCTAGTTTCTCAAAATTAATTTATCAGCCTCAGGTATTCAATGAGAATTCCTCAAGAAAATGCAAAAAAAAAAAAAAAGAAAGAAAGAAAGAAACACAAACAAACAATAGAAATCAAACGACAGATGTGTGGAATGCACACATATACTTCCAAGATAAAGGATACAAAGGACACTAATATAGGGCTAATAATAGGCCAACTTGGCCTACTTATTAGGCCAATTTGGTTAACATGAATGATAAAAATACTCAGAATTACTCATTTCCTTAAAGTATTATGATCATCAAATGACTTGTCCTTAAAATATCGATGGGGCTTCCCAAGTGGCTTAGGAGTAAAGAATCCAACTGTGAATGCAGAAGATGCAAGTTTGATCCCTGTGTCAGGAAGATCCCCTGGAGAAAGAAATGACAACCCACTCCAGTATTCTTCCTGAGAAATCCCATGGACCGAGGAGCCTGGTGGGCTACAATTCATGGGGTCACAAGAGTCAAACACGATTTAACAAATAAGCAGCAATAACAACAAAGATGGTAACGTAGGCACTGTTCTCATTTTACAAATTATAAAACAAGCTTGGAGAGATTGATATTAAATAAGAACTCGTGTGTTCTGATTCCTAGTTAGTGCCTTTGCATAACTTTAGTTCTCAAATTTCATATTTTCCTTGAAGCTTGGGTTTATCTAGTATTTGTACTTCTCTGTCTGTTTGTAGTGATGGACCATAATACAACTATATGGCTCTGAAGTCAATGGGAACAGTACATATCATTTATTCTCTATGCTAAACTAGCAAGATCACCCTTTGGCTTTGTTTGTTCACTCAGTCATGTCTGACTCTTTGCAATCCCACGGACTGTATCACACCAGGCTTACCTTTCCTTCACCACCTCCCAGAGCTTGCTCAAACTCATGTCCATTGAGCCAGTGATGTCATCCAACCATCTTGTCCTCTGTTGTTCCATTCTCCTCCTTCCTTCAATCTTTCCCAGCATCAAGGTCTTTTCTAATGAGTTGGCTCTTCATGTCACGTGGCCAAATTATTGGAGTTTCAGCTTCAACATTAATCTTTCCAATGAATATTCAGGATTGATTTCTTTTAGGATTGACTGGTTTGGTCTCCTTACAGTCCAAGGGACTCTCAAGAGTCTTTGCCCTCCGGACTACTTGTCATGTGCTGATCAACCAGTATTAGTTGCTCCAGGAAACAGTATTTATAGTTCAATTGACACTATTAGAAAATAAAATGGCAATCAGGTCTTCAAAACACTGGCCTTTCAATATTCCGGTTTTCAAATATCAAAGACTACAACACATTTACAAATCATATAGACAGTTGAGAGAAATATGGATTTATCTCTTAGTCTTTCAAAGTCGATTGTATACAATAAATACAAGCATCCAATCTGTATCATTAGGAAATCTATGAATATTTTATCTGAGTCAAATACAATGTATTTCTTCTGTGGCACAAAGGAAGTGAATAATGGCATAATTGTCCTTTGGAAACTCTGTTGCTGGAGCTGAGTGTTCAGGGTAATACTTGTCACCTTGGACAGAGACTATGTGGTGTGCTGTGACCACTCCAAGGACTTTTGAGGGCTATTTCTTGCTTTCAAGAGTAAAACATATGGGACATGTCAGGAAGAGTTCTCATTTTTCACATTTGTTTTCCTTTTGTCTTCATTCACTCTCCCTCCTTTTTACTTTAGCCTCCCACTCTTTCACTAATATTATGTTGAATTATTCTGACCCACAATTATGGTCTGTTACTTGCATCCATAATGCTTTATAAAGAGGCTATAGCATAGCAAAATTGTCTAGCAGGGACTTCCCTGGTAGTCCAGTGGTTAAGATACCACACTCTCAATGCAGGGGTCAGGGTTCAATCCCTGGTCAGGAACTAGATTCCATATGCCACAACTAAAGATTTCACATGCCACAATGAAGATCAAAGATGTCACGTGCCACAGCTATCATCCAGCAGACAAATAAATAAATTAAGATTAATATAAAAGATTGTCTAGCTTACCTTATGACTCAATGAAATAGAGGAATGTATACAAGAATGTGAACCCATTCTGTCAATACTTTGTTGGAAATCTCTTCCATTTATATGACTGCTATGTCTCGATGAAGGAACAAGAGGAGAGGGAAAGCAACTAGAATAAGTCATCATCAGGTAAGGAAATGAAAGAACACAATTTTAAGAAGCAATAAGGGACAGACACCAGATGAGTTTATGTTAGAGTCTTTGCAGAGTGTAATTAATACATTGCATATGAAATCAACCCATTCAGGGATGCAATGGAAGCAATTAGTGTGAGGTTTTAATAAAGGAGTTAGACATGTATTTAAAGGAAAGAGAATGCTGTGATGTACAATTAATAACTCTGAAGCTTGGATGAAGCATATAGGACATGGGCTTTCTGGCTGCTTTTCTCTATTCCCCCATCAGCCAGTCAGCTAAGAATGTGCCTTAGTGAATACTTCCTACAGCAGGCTCCCAGGAGTGTCTCGTCTGTGGAAATCAAGGAAATCTAAAAACAGCTCTGTTCTGTTTCAGAAAGATAAATGAACCTTCTATGGAAAGCAGAGGTGTGAAAGGCTTTAGACAAACTCATTACAAGCTCCAGCACACACTTAGTGAACAGAATTGTGACTTAGAACCTCATACTGCCCAGTGTCCCCAGGGGCCAGGAATAAAAGATAAAATACAAAGACAGTGCATTCAATTAAATATTGTAAATGAATGACAGCATGGCTCATCCTGTACTGTCATTCTTACTCGATCTCTCCTCAAAGAAAAGCAGCAAAAAGCATAAATTGGGGTCATCAGCCATAAATATGTTCATGTGGTCTCCTACTTTTGGGCAAAGATCCCATATCATCCCTACAACAATTTATCAATGAATAAATGATACATACAATCTGTGATTGGCATTCAACTCTGGTTGACCCATGTAATCAAACTTGCAGTTTCTCAAGGAAGAGTAGAAACCAATACTATATTTTATATGTAAATGTCTCACTAGGTGAAGCATCTCTGCTTTGGGCTTATTTACATGAATTTTAAGTCATGTATAGAGAAGGGTGGGCTTCCCTGGTAGCTTAGCTGGTAAAGAATCCTCCTGCATTGTGGGAGACCTGAGTTTAATCCCTCAGTTGGCAAGGGCCCCTGAAGGAAGGTATGGCAACCCACTCCAGTATTCTTGCCTGGAGAATCCCCATGGACAGAGGAGACTGTGAGCTATAGTCAGTCCATGGGGTCACAAAGAGTCAGACACGATTGAGTGACTAAGCTCAGCACACAGTGCCCTCAGAAGAGCACTGAGAAATAGCTAAGAAAGTCTTCAAAGGGATAGAGGAGAAATAAATTACCTAAAGAATCTCAACCTTCACCCCAACAGCATTCAGTGGTGGTGCTTTCTATCCCAAGAGTTATTATCAGCTTATTTTGGTAATTAAAGATACTTCTGGTGGTTGGATTCCACGTTGACATGGTTTATCGATAAATGTAAGTAAATATTAATTAAGGTCTACCACATTTATGAGGAAGGAAATGGCAACCCACTCCAGTATTCTTGCCTGGAGAATCCCATGGACAGAGGAAGCTGTAGGGCTATAGTCATGGGGTTGCAAGAGTTGAACAGAACTTAGCGACTAAACCACCACCTCCACATTTATGGCTCTGCACTATTACTGCTCATTCATTATCTCACTTAATTTCCATAACACTTCAAGTAGATTATGTACTAATAACAGTATTTTATAGATACCAAAACTNCTGTAGGGCTATAGTCATGGGGTTGCAAGAGTTGGACAGAACTTAGCGACTAAACCACCACCTCCACATTTATGGCTCTGCACTATTACTGCTCATTCATTATCTCACTTAATTTCCATAACACTTCAAGTAGATTATGTACTAATAACAGTATTTTATAGATACCAAAACTGTTTAAAACAGCTGTGGTAAGAGGCACAGCTGATGTTCTAACTCAGTTCATCCTGATCGCCTTAATTTACCTCAGTACTCTCTGACAGCAAGGTCTTAATGAGTCAAATTGTAAATTGAGTATCTAGGAGAAGCAAAAATGGAAGAAGGGAATATGATGGTTGAATGACAAGAAAGAATAGCAGCAGACAAGCCTGCCTCTTTGTTTTTTCTTCCTTCTGTCCTCCCTCTCTCCTTTTCTTCCTTCCTTCCTTTCTCTTTCCACAGTTGGAGTGAGTATCCCATCTGTGTCTGCTTTGTTAATGACAATGCAAAGTGATGTAAGTTACCATTTGACCAAATACACAGCTTTTTTCTTTGGTGTGTAAGTTTATAATAATGCTGGTTGCATTTTCCATGAAACAAACAAAAGTCCAATGTTCTTAGATGACACAAAAATGAATGTGTTCCAAGGCAATTAGTTGTTCCTTCCCTTCTTCTGTATCATTTTTCTACAGGTGTAATTTTAAGCTGTGTGTCACCTGAGAAAAGAGTGTACCCTTAAACTGATTATATATAAATTATGCCCCTTAGTTATACATAGGCAAAAATATATTTTATTCATTTGTTCAAGCCAAATACAATTATTCAGAACTGAAAAAAAATGTTAAAAATGTTGAAAACCATTGTGTTTTATTAGAATGATGTTTTGTTGGATTAATAGAAGAGTATATGAATTCTTCCAGAAGATCATAAAATGAGATGCTTCGTTTTAAAAAGACTGAGATTAATTGGTGCAAACTAAGGGGCACCTGTGTGAATATTCACCAAAGAAAGTTTCATTTTAATTTTATTCATGCATCTTTTGATTTCTTCATCAACAAATGTTTACTGAATACTGATTGTGCTGATCATAATGTTCTGTGTTGGCAGTATAAGTGTTGAACAATAGGACATTATTTTTGTCTTCATTGAGGTTACATTCCAGTGAAGGCAAACAGTGAATGAGTAAAATGATGAAAACAAATTCAGTGATATGAAATAAATAAAGGAAGCAAAGGAGTAGGTGTGGATACAGGAGACAATTTTCTGGGAAAGTAAAACAATAACCTGAGACCTGAAAGGAGAAAGAAAAGTGCTAAATGGTGAGCTAGTGTGCTAGTTCCAATTTTATAGATAATGTCTACAAAGATCTTGGAGTGAGATAAAGCTTTTTTCAACTTTTTATTTTATATTGCAGTATAATTGATTAATAATGCTGTGTTAGTTTCAGATGTACAGCAAAGTGATTTGGTTATACATATACATGTATCTTTTATTTTCATTTTTTTTCCATTTAGGTTAGTACATAATACTGAGCAAAGTTCCTTGTGCTATATGAGTATGTTTGTCCTTGTTGGTTATCCATTTTATATATAGTAGTGTGTACATGTCAATCCAAAGCTCCTTAACTATCTGTTCCCCTTCCCCTCTGGCAACCATAAGTTCAGAGAAACAGCTTTTTTCTATTCTAAATATTAGATGCCTTTACAGCTGGTATATGGTGGGGGATGAGAAAACTGTGAGGAAATAATATTAGAGGGATAGACTGGAACAACATGAACATGACTTTGTGTGAGATCAGTATCATGACTGATTCATACATAGATTTCTTGGTTGGTGACTGAGAATGGACTCAGAGTCAATGAAAATGCAAAGAAGCAATGAAGAATTTACTACAAAATTAATCTAAGATATGTTGGTGGCTTGGCCTAGAGGGATGATAAGGGTTAAGAAAAGTGAAAAGATTTGAAACAGATTTTGGTTTTGGAATCAAAAGATTGCTCTGATGAATTGGATATTATTTGAGGAACTGGTTGATTATAGATAGTGTTTGGAGAGTTTTAAAAATCTGTATTGTTTTTGTGTTTTTTGTATAAAAATGCTATCCACAGGACTAGGAAGTTAAGAGGTAAGAAAGGAGTTTGGGTTAAGAAACAATGTGGTTTCTAAGAGATCCTTAGTTTTCACTGAGACATCTGACTCTGATTTCCTACAAAAAGATTCAGAGAGGAAATCAGCAGTAAGTCATGATCTTCTCATTGATTTTAATATACAATTTGACTTTGATAAGATAACTCCAAGACCTGCCCAGTGATAGAGACTGCAGGCCAGTGAAACTTGAGACCAAGTATCCTGTAGGGAGATGGGAAAGCATGGAGGAAAATCCAAGACTAAAATACAGAAATAACCATATGAGAAGAAACAAAGTGACTTCCATTCCCAGTAGGTGTCTGAGACTGATTTCAGAGCTTTGTAAGTGAACAGACTTTGATAATAGATGAGAGGAAACAGGTAAAGCTCTTAAGTAACTAAAAGAAAACAGATAATGATTAAGAAAGGGGAGCACAGAAACAGAAATCTGGACAAATAATCTCCCTTAAGTCATGAAATTTAAAATGTTGCTGAGAACCAGTTTCTCTGTTGACTGGGAGAGGCTGGCTTAGTTTAGTCATCATTTGTCCTTCTATCAACAAAAGGGTCATTTTTACTTCTTATCTATTTATTCAAAGACTATGAATCGACAGAGCCCCTTCTATGCTCGAGGCTGCTCTTAGAAGGAGTAAAATTGATATATACTTTTCTGTTTGGATGGAAGCAGACAAACAAGTCAGTTTCTTACAAAGCAGCTCCAGTGGCTGTAGAGAGCTACACTGCTCACCTGCTCTTCACCTCTCCTCTTTTCTGGTTGCTGTTTCTGAATTCAGTTTTAAGTCACAGAAAGTGAAAAACCAGTCACTGTCCTTGTCCTCACAGAACATTTATCTGAGGTCACAGAGAAAGCATGGATTAAGAAGCACATCAATATTGTCCACTAAACAAAAAATTAAAAGTAAAATTTCAAATACTGTGTGTATTGTTTTTGAAATTTAGAAGTTCATTCAAATGACATTTTTTTCCCTAGAGTTTTTCTATCTCATTCTGTTGCCTGGCATATTATAAAGTTAAAGTTAATAGTTGCAGGTCTGTGAACCCAAGCATTTCAGTGTTTTTCCCACTCCTGATTAACCAGCTGTCAGAGAATACACTTCAGCAAGACCTTGCTGTATTTTCACCATCACCATATTCTAGTCTCTCATTACTGCAATACCAATGCTTGCATAGGCTGTAAACCTCAGATGTGTTGTCTTGACTCCCTGGGCCATGAAGGTTCAGCTTCATGCTAACACTTCCATGCCTATCATCAGTGTCATCTCAAGCTCTATCATCCTCCCAGGGACCCACAGAGGGCAGAGCTTGCCCCAGGACCTCAGTCAAATTCTGGTTTCCAGTTCAAAAGTGGGGAGGCAGCAGGTGTGCCCTTCTACTGAGCTGCAGAGAAACCCACTGACTGCTGCCAAAAAGTAAAGGCAGATCATTCACAGAGCTCTGCCAGGGCGAGGAAACCCCACGAGGAGCAGTGACAAAGGCGCGTGAAGAGCTAACACATTCACTTCATGCTGCACTCTTGAGGAAGTACAGGGTTGGCTTGTATTCTGTGCTTGCAAGAAAGCAAGCTTTGGACAGACAGAGCAAGCAGTCATCTGCTCAGGACAGTTCCAAGGCCACCAGGAAGCCACCTTATCCATTCCTGCCCCAACACAATACCCTACAAAAGCCCATCTTCTTAACTGCTCGGTGTCCCAGAACTTTGACCTTTATATAAAGACTAACTGATTCAAGAAAGAGAGGCCAGGGGTGCCTTCAATATTTTCCCTGACAGCTTTATTACAATTTCTAAGCCCCAACCTTCTTTAGGTTGGAAAGTCAGCAGATTCTCTGTAGCACTCCAAATATATTTCTCTCTTTGGTCATGCTTCTTGTTGGCTCCTGGAAAAATAGTCCTTTGTGTCTGAAGTGGGAAAGGGATGCAGCAAAACCTGAGGGAGCTTGTTCCTCCATCAGGTAGGGGAGACGTTTGGGATGAGTCAGTGGTTTGGAATGGCACTGAAATAGAATTGCTCTGTTGAGCTTAAGGAACACTTGATTGCCGCCAGTCCACAAATGCTTGAATAGATTCTATGATGATGAAGGAAGAAGATCAATAGAATTTATTTGGTATATTCCAAGAAACAACTAGCCTGACCACAACTAAATTTTTTTTGTGTTTTATGTTCAACAATTTAAAAGCATATTGTAATTCAAAATGACTTTGTTATCACAATAGAGTAATAAAAGTTAATTATGAAACGCCATACCTTTTTAAATATCATAAAGCAATAGATTTGAAACTTGTAAAATTCTTAGGGTCCTAGATCTGTTGGTAATTTCTGTCTCCCAAGATAATTTCTCCTTAAGGAGTTGCTATAAATTAATTTGTATGGAAAGGACCTCTGGACATAGTCTTGGAAGAGCAAAAAGACAAGTGATGGGAAGAGTGCATCACCCCAGTTGGATGGGACAAATGGGACAAATAAGAACATGGAATGAAAAGTGGTAGCAGGTATGTAAATGGAAAATAATTCCACTACAAGCAGCTTCCCTGTACCCGTTATCTGGCTCTTTTGTGCCCTTTTTTGCTTTTATTTATTTAATGTTTACAATGACTCTATTAAAAGAAGTCATGCATCATCCTTGGCTAATGAGTTGGAGGACTAGGAAATGAACTCTCAATTTGGATCTTTAGGAAGGAGTCAGGCATTGATGAAGGAAGCTCTGCAACAGAAAGCCATCAGGGTTTTGGACAGGAGATGGCATGTAAATTGCCCAGTGGGGATTTCCCAGAACTAAGATTAATCTTTAAAAGGACCTGCCACTTTATTTAAGAAGAGGGTACAATTCTGCAATATACAGGATTGGGTTGCTTCCTTCATTTAGCATGGGGAGCAGAGATACTAAGTAATTAGTTTGATCAAAGAAGTCAAAGATTTGTGATTAACATCACAAGTCTGAACTAGCCAGGCTGGAGCGTTTCTGGAAACCTTTCTTTCTTTTGATTTTCCTGTCTGATGCACATTTATGGTTTGAACTGACTTAAACTAGAACCACAGCTTCATGTGGTATTTCTTCATTTATACTTGTTTCTTAGACAGGAAAGGCTGTTATCCCAGGTGCTTACTTCACTCAGTCCTTATCTGGTCTTTGAGTACTTTGGTCAAAATGAAAAAAGGGTAAATTAGTTTGCTTTTTATCCACAAGTACCCTCACAAGGATGGAGTAAAGTACTTTGAAGAATAAAGCTATAGGAGAGATGAAAGCATTTAAACTTAGACAATTGTGTACCAGTTTGGTCCAAACCAGTAGCTTGGTTTTCTTACATATAGTTGGATGTAGGATGCAACCATTATAAAATCTGTCCTCAAAGGACATTTAAGGTTAAGTGGATTTCTGTGATATGCATATAAATAGAAGAAATAATTGCAGTGCTTTGTTCTTCTATTTTGATCGGAAAGGACGCACATGCATGCAAATTAACACACACACCATAGTTATGTGCCATATTAAAGCACAGGACTTCACTGATCAGTTTGTTCACCTTACATTTAGAATAGAAGCAAAATAAGTGTCCCTTCCCCCTTTTTTCTAGAATTCTTATTATCCAGTTATCTAGTTTATAGCCTATTCCCTCAGGAGCTTGTTTGCTAGTCAGTTGTCATAATTGAAAGCACGATCAAACTTATTGTAGACCAAAATCTTGTAGAAGAACAATGCCGAGCATTCCTTTTTTATGTGGGCACCTGAGGTCTTAACAATTCAAGAGTCAAAGGTAAAAATCTCTGTTCAGTACAAAGAAAAGAATGCTGTCTTGGGAACCAGGAAATAAACTCCATTTTTCCACTTCACAGTCTGCCTCTGGCCAGATCCATGAACTCTGGCAAGTATTCAGGTTGAAGAAAGAGAAACTGAAGTATAAAATCTCTCAGATTTCCTTCAGGTATGGTGTTCCATCTGCACATATTTCTGAAATTATAAACATCCTGGACACTATGATAGGAGAGTAAAGCTGATAATTTTCACTGATATTCCCCTCATATAACCCTACATAAAAAGTTATAAAACCTTTAATTCTGCTGTATATGCTGTATCCTCTGTCTTCTGTGTGTGTGCATGCTAAGTCGGTTCAGTTGTGTCTGACTCTTTGCAGTCCCATGGACTTTAGCCCACCAGGCTCCTCTGTCCCTGGGGATTCTCCAGGCAAGAATACCAGAATGGGTTGCTATACTCTCCTCCAGGGGACCTTCCCAACCCAGAGATCAAACCCATGTCTTTTATATCTCCTGCCTTGGCAAGATGGGTTCTTTACCGCTAGCATCACCTGGGAAGTCCTCTGTGTGTCTTTTATATGTGTGTGTGTGTGTGTATATATATATATATATGTTCAAGCTGGTTTTAGAAAAGGCAGAGGAACCAGAGATCAAATTGCCAACATCTGCTGGATCATCAAAAAAGCAAGAAAGTTCCAGAAAAACATCTATTTCTGCTTTGTTGACTATGCCAAAGCCTTTGACTGTGTGGATCACAATCAACTGTGGAAAATTCTGAAAGAGATGGGAATACCAGACCACCTGACCTGCCTCTTGAGAAATCTGTATGCAGGTCAGGAAGAAACAGTTAGAACTGGACATGGAACAACAGACTGTTTCCAAATAGGAAAGGAGTATGTCAAGGCTGTATATTGTCACCCTGCTTATTTAACTTCTATGCAGAGTACATCATGAGAAACCCTGGACTGGAAGAAACACAAGCTGGAATCAAGATTGCCGGGAGAAATATCAATAACCTCAGATATGCAGATGACACCACCCTTATGGCAGAAAGTGAAGAGGAACTAAAAAGCCTCTTGGTGAAAGTCAAAGAGGAGAGTGAAAAAGTTGGCTTAAAGCTCAACATTCAGAAAATGAAGATCATGGCATCTGGTCCCATCACTTCATGGGAAATAGATGGGGAAACAATGTCAGACTTTATTTTTTGGGGCTCCAAAATCACTGCAGATGGTGACTGCAGCCATGAAATTAAAAGACGCTTACTCCTTAGAAGAAAAGTTATGACCAACATAGATAGCGTATTCAAAAGCAGAGACATTACTTTGCCAACAAAAGTTCATCTGGTCAAGGCTATGGTTTTTCCTGTGGTCATGTATGGATGTGAGAGTTGGACTGTGAAGAAAGCTGAGCACCAAAGAATTGATGTGTTTGAACTGTGGTGTTGGAGAAGACTCTTGAGAGTCCCTTGGACTGCAAGGAGATCCAACCAGTCCATCCTAAAGGAGATCAGCCCTGGGTGTTCTTTGGAAGGAATGATGCTAAAGCTGAAACTCCAGTACTTTGGCCACCTCATGCGAAGAGTTGACTCATTGGAATACTCTGATGCTGGGAGGTATTGGGGGCAGAGGAGAAGGGGACGACAGAGGATGAGATGGCTGGAAAGCATCACTGACTCAGTCGACGTGAGTTTGAGTGAACTCCTGGAGATGGTGATGGGCAGGGAGGCCTGGCGTGCTGCGATTCCTGGGGTCACAAAGAGTCGGACACGACTGAGCGACTGAACTGAACTAATACATATATACATATTTATGTATATATATTATTTATAGTTTTATAAATATATAATGATATATATTATATAATATAAATTTATATATAATATATATTTATCAGGAGAAACTTTATATATATATATATATCTTCTTTATATATATATATAAACTTTCTCCTGATATTTCCAATAAATAGAGAATGGCCTTCAATATTCTAGTCACAAACACTTAGATGCCAAATAAAGCCAGGTGTTCAGTAAATGCACATTAGTCAGTGTGTTGTATGGAGATATGTATGCCTCTCCTTCTGAATGAGCTCAGTCTGAGAAACTCATTTAGCCTTTAGCTTCAAGTTTCATGAACCTATGGTGACACTTTACTTTTCCTTTCCTCTGAATGGTTTGTAATAATAATAAAGCAAAAGAAAACATTGAAATTGACCTAGATTAACTGGCACCCCACTCCAGTACTCTTGCCTGGAAAATCCCATGGACGGAGGAGCCTCGTAGGCTGCAGTCCATGGGGTCGCTGAGTCAGACATGACTGAGCAACTTCACTTTGACTTTTCACTTTAACGCATTGGAGAAGATGTGTATAAGAGACAGGAGCCGGTGGCCCTGGGTGCTTGGACCAGGGTCTCCCTGGAGCGAAATGGACGCAAAGGAGCCATGCGGGTTGGCGATGGGCCTCGCGTGCTGGGGGAGTCCCCGGTGAGTCAGTGTCTCCTGGGCCCCCCCCTGCTCCCCGCCTCCCTCCTCCTGGGAGGCGTGCAGCCCCACCCCATGGCTGGCGCTCACTGGACTGTTTGTCGGACACGACTGAAGCGACTTAGCAGCAGTAGCAGCAGCAACTTAGTTTTACTCTCCTTGGTAAGATTCTAACATGACAGTTTTTACTTTATAAAGCTGCAACTTCACTATAATAGAGAGACAGCCCAAGTCACCAGTTCTGCCTTTTCTGGTGAGCAACTGAGTTGTAATGGCAGCTGAACACATATACTCAGGAGTATAAACTGAGAATTAGCTATTATTTTTCACCTGGCAGAGTCTGGATTGGAAAATTTTAAACCAAAGCCAAATTCTTATTTTATAGTCAAAACACTCCACATTTTATCTCTACTCCAATATATACAGCAGTTTCTCTGATTTCCCTTAAATTATCTCATCTTTATTGATGAGGCTAAAAATATGTTTTACTATAATCCCCAGATATATATTGTCTCTCATTGTTAGAAATAAGGACAAACATAGTAAGCACATATGAACATCACACATGCTACTTAATTAGCCCAGCAAGAAACAAAAAAAAATCCAATTGTCTTTGTCAACCTTATAAAGATGTTTGATACATAAAATTCAGAATAATGAGAATTTATATTCCTTCTCAAAATTGATTGTTTTGTTGATGCTCAGACACCAACAAAATAGCTCTTGTATAGCATAAAGTTCTAAAGGGAATAGTTTTGTACTTGTTTTCCAGATAGGGACTTCTGGATATTTACATACAAATACTATGTTTGACTGAAATTATGATCTCAATTTAGTAAAAAAGTATGAGAAGTTGCTTTTGCTTACTTGATATTAAATCATCACTCACAGGCCTTCTCACTTACAAACTGATTATTTTGACTTCATAGATACAGAGACACGCTAAGAATGTTTGATAATTTAAAACTTCTGTGGTAGTTCAGCTAAGTGACAACCAAAAATTACAGAGCAATTATTCTTTACAAAAATAATTTCATCCACAAAGATATAAGAAAACTTCCCTTTGAGGTAATTTTCAATCAAATTCAAATAATCATATCATTTGGAGGTACTGTAGGTGTTTCAAAGATATATAAACCCTTCCTTAACCTAAGAAACTTATCTAGCGTTCATGTAAATGTGTATGCACAGCATATGACAGAGATAACAATGAATTTGAGAATTTTTAGTTGGGAAATTGGAAGATTCCATTCAAAAACAGAGAATAAATTCCACCAATTAGTTAAAGAAAGGGATAAGCATCCAGCAAACCATCCTAATGATACAGACATTTCATAGTAAAGAGACAGGAGAGAAAATTCTACCTTGGATTTCTGAACCCCGAAGTCTCAAATGTGAAATATGCCAACCATCTTTAGTTTTCATTATTATCATTATCACAAATGCAATGGTGTTTAAATATGAAGATGAAAACTGAATTGGATGTCCAAAATGTTATAAATGAACATGAGATCTGCCATCCCAGAAGAGAGGAATGATCTATATTGTTATTATCCTGAAGAAGAAGGCGATTTATATAGCCCTGACAGCGCACTCAGCTCTGTACGGTGGGCGGGTGATACCTGTTTCGGTTCAGTGGGCTTCCTGTCTAAATAAAGCTGAAAGCAAAAGAGGACAAAGACAAAAACTAAATTCATCATCAGAGTTACAGATCTGATTTCTTCCATTCCAATAATCCAACTCTATATGTCTTTACCCACAGGTGTCACCAAGAAAGCTTTATAGAGAAAATGGGGATCATCTACCCTTCCTACGCCAGTCCAAAATATTCCCAGATTTAGCACTCCCGACCCACATTTCTTGGTATCTCACCCTAATAACTGGGGCTCCTCTGTTCTTTTCTCTTCTCAATCTCATCTGTCACCAAGTTCTGAAGATTACTCCCAAATGTATGATCATGTCTTTTCTAATTGGCAGGTATTCCTTTGGGACTCACAGCAATAGGGGAATAGAATGAGCAGCCCTCCTTAATGGGTGAAGGTTGACACAATCAAACAAGCCAGATGGAATCACATGATCAGTGAATGACAGATGTTCCATCTCCATCAGTGCAGCATTCAGGAACCACTCTTCTTCACTCTCCCCCATGAAGTTTCTCTGTAGATTCTGAAATCTTTAAGCATGTAGAGAAGGGAAAGGAGAGCTCCTCTCTGAGGAGGGCATTGCTATTCATTCAACAAATCCTTTCAATATTTACTGATCTCTGAGTTGACCCTCTGGGGATGGTAAAGCGTTTTATCAATGGAGTTAAGTATGTAGCAGGGCATTATGGAATGAAGAATCAAAATGAACACTATCATTAAAACAGTGAGTGATTGAAAGTTGCTCAGTTGTGTCCTACTCTTTGTGACCCCATGGACTAAACAGTCCATGGAATTCTCCAGGCCAGAATACTGGAGTGGGTAGCCATTTCCTTCTCCATGGGATCTTCCCAACCCAGGGATCGAACCCAGGTCTCCCGCATGGCAGGCAGTCTTTACCAGCTGAACCACCAGGGAAGCCGAAGAACACTGGAGTCAGTAGACTATCCCTTCTCCAGCAGATCTTCCTGACCCAGGAATCAACCCGGGGTCTCCTGCACTGCAGGCAGATTCTTTACCAGCTGAGCTACTAAGGGAGCCCTAGGCATTAAGGCATGGAGATGCCTATTAGAAGGAAAACTGATCAACACATTTGATTATTAATAGAACATGCAGTTGCTATCTGGCTTCTAGCTAACTTTTGTGTTTTTACATGGCCATTGAAATGTTATGTGTGTGTGCATTCATATGGTTACCAGTAAACATGCTCTGGTTAGAAAAATTGATTGTCCTGGTAAATTATTTTTTAGGTTTTCTTCTTTATTTCCTGATGGACAACTCAGTCTACAAATGGGAGTTAATGAAAAAGGGTACTTACGGTAGAGAGAAACTGAGAAGTCAGATGATAGAAGTAAAATAAATATATAGCTTGGAAAATAGAGAAACAGAATGGATAACATAAAGACAGAAAGACAGATGCAGTTATCCAAAGAGTATTTAATGAAGGATCCTTTTAATCACTGACTTTGCTTGGCTTCCTTTCAGTTACTGTATTTTGTGTCAACAGAAATTCCTTCAGGACCAGAGGCCTTCTCTCACCTNCAGAAAGACAGATGCAGTTATCCAAAGAGTATTTAATGAAGGATCCTTTTAATCACTGACTTTGCTTGGCTTCCTTTCAGTTACTGTATTTTGTGTCAACAGAAATTCCTTCAGGACCAGAGGCCTTCTCTCACCTTCCTCCCTAAAGCAGTCACAATGTCACTGACTCGGGCACATATACATGAAGAAATTCAACCACAAAGCAAGGACCAGAAGGCCCGTGTTCCTGCTCTCTTTTGTAAACTGTCTTCCTACCTTTGAAACTGGACTTCACATTTCAGTGGCACTGTCCTAAAAGCAGGCTAGGAAGCTGGGTCCTTATTATTTCCACTTTTCTTCTTTTTCTCTATGTCAGTTCAGTTCAGTTCAGTTCAATCGCTCAGTCGTGTCCGACTCTTTGCGACCCCATGAATCGCAGCAC
>SJYT01029446.1:218706-250523 GCA_006410635.1 Cephalophus harveyi | reverse complement strand
GGTGACAATATACAGCCTTGACGCACTCCTTTTCCTATTTGGAACCAGTCTGTTGTTCCATGTCCAGTCCTAACTGTTGCTTCCTGACCTGCATACAGATTTCTCAAGAGGCAGGTTAGGTGGTCTGGTATTCCCATCTCTTTCAGAATTTTCCACAGTTTATTGTGATCCACACAGTCAAAGGCTTTGGCATAGTCGATAAAGCAGAAGTAGATGTTTTTCTGGAACTCTCTTGCTTTTTCCATGATCCAGCGGATGTTGGCAATTTGATCTCTGGTTCCTCTGCCTTTTCTAAAGCCAGCTTGAACATCAGGGAGTTCACGGTTCACGTATTGCTGAAGCCTGGCTTGGAGGATTTTGAGCATTACTTTACTAACGTGTGAGATGAGTGCAATTGTGCGGTAGTTGGAGCATTATTTTGCATTGCCTTTCTTTGGAATTGGAATGAAAACGGACCTTTTCCAGTCCTGTGGCCACTGCTGAGTTTTCCAAAATTGCTGGCAGATTGAGTGCAGCACTTTCACAGCATCATCTTTCAGGATTTGAAACAGCTCAGCTGGAATTCCATCACCTCCACTAGCTTTGTTCGTAGTGATGCTTTCTAAAGCCCACTTGACTTCACATTCCAAGTACTCCTGTATTAATTCCAAGCCTGCAACCCAAGTGCCTACTCTGATTCTAAAGTAGCCTGAGCATTAATCTAGCATGGCCTCTCCCATAGAAGTAGATGTGCAACATCCATGATGCATATTAGATATTTATTAAATGTTATATAAGGATATGAGCATGACAGAGAAGAGAGAACTCACAAGCTACAGTCTGATGGGCAATCCAAAGATAAAGAGTAAAGGAAATAGGTAGAGGCCATTTTATCATAACTGATTAGTCAAAATAAGGGAGTTGGTGAAATTTATCTTTCACCCCTTATCTAATTTTTCTAGTGACTTTTATCTCCTCCTAATTACAACTTCCAACTGTTGGAAGGCCATCAGCAACACTGATCAGCAAAACCAGCTTAAAAGAATACATTTCAGTTGTCTAATGAAAAGAAGGTATGCCTTTATTTATTGTTTATTCGTTTGACATGAGAGATTTCCTACTGAACAGTTGGTATCTGCATGTATGTGGAGTTCAGATAAAGGAAGCCAAGATTGAAATTCTGACTGTTACAGTCTAGTCATGTAACCTATATGGCATACAATTTCACCTTCTTATTATGGTGATAATAATAGCTATTTAATGGAGCTGTTTTTATTAAATGACCTAATTGCATAAAAGCATAAAGAATCATGTTGGGCACAAAGGAGCCTATTAAAAATATTAACAAAAACATCAATGTAGTTTCCCAGAATAAATGTTAATTCTTATCCTATGTTTTTTTTTTTTCTTTTCTTTTCTTTTTGCTGCTTTCTTTTTATTGTTCTCTTTCTCCTCCTTTAAAATTGAGAGTTCCCATCATGGTTAGTAAAGTGTCTTCTGCTGTGAGTTCTCAGAATATATTTAAATGAAGTTGAATGTTTAAGGGAGTCAGTGAATGAGTGAGGAAGTAAATTAATGCCGAATTGCAGTGTCTTATCTTTCTTCCCTTTCTATTTGGGAATCTGTAATCAACTTGTNCTTTAAAATTGAGAGTTCCCATCATAGTTAGTAAAGTGTCTTCTGCTGTGAGTTCTCAGAATATATTTAAATGAAGTTGAATGTTTAAGGGAGTCAGTGAATGAGTGAGGAAGTAAATTAATGCCGAATTGCAGTGTCTTATCTTTCTTCCCTTTCTATTTGGGAATCTGTAATCAACTTGTGAAGTATCACCAGTCTAACACATCCATCCAGGACCAAAAACTTTCCTGTCATTTTTTAAATGAATTATTCTGTTTTGAAAGTAATATATTGCCTTTAATTCCACATTTTGCTACATCACAGATAATGCATTGCTCAATTCTCTATAGTCTTTAAAAAAGTGAATAGGTGATCCTGGTTCTGCTTTTTCAGGGCTATGAAATTTCACCATTGAAGAACAGTTAGGTTTTTTAATCAAATAACTTCTTTGGTCACACAGATAGAAGGGCACTGAAAACCAAAAGACAATGTGGGCAATAAGTATTTAAACAAAGCTAACTACACAATGACTACAGTCAGTGGAATTCAATAAGCTTTGATGGTTAATATTAATTCAAATAGCATGCCTTTGTGAACAGGTAAGGGGCCCAAAAACCTTGAATGTTGAAAAGAACTATAGATCTTCAAAGTCAGGCACACAAATGGAAAAAAAAATTAAACAAAATTAAAAATAGTAGTGTGCAATGGAGACTTGAATAATGTAAAAGCCTTGGTTTGAAGCGAGGGAGTTGGAAGAAGCACTTGCAAATCATTTTATTTGTAGAAAACTCCCATGGAGAGTATATTTTGTACTAACTTAATGAGCAATGGGTTGGCAGCTTCAGTTTTTTTTTTTTTAAAAAAAAGAGCCTACAAGATCATCATCATCGTAGGGTCAGATGTTAAAGACAAAGATAGATTTAAAATTATGAGAGACAAAAATCCAGGTAATGCTACAGAACTCCTTTAGGGTAGAATTTCTGGAGAAGGCAAAGGGTTGATACTGAATTAAAAATTTAAACTGAATGAAATAAGCATATGGATGCTTTACCTCAAAGGAAAGGGTCAAAACACAGTACACTGGACCGTGGCATTTCAAGTATCTTAGTTTAACATGTTGCTTGTTAGTCTTTCTGAAAGGGTGGAGGGGGGTGATAAAAGCAACTCCAGCAATAGAAGCAACACCAGGACAATAATTAGAAGACAATGCAAATTTCTTATTATACTTATTTCAGCTATCCCAGGAGAGTAAAGGGTCTGTACAATGGGGAATGAAATGGGATTCATAAACATCTTCTGATGAATATCATTATTTAATAAGAATATTTAAAATAGCATGTCATGTATTTTTCCTTATGAATTGAAGTTTAATTGGTTTCAAGTGAATCCTGAGAGAATTTCCAAAGAGGAAAAGAAACGTGCATATACAAACACACAAATTTACAGCTACAGGTGTGTCATTCTCAAATGATTCTACCTTCACATGCCCAGGGACAGCTCTGTTTTCTGATAAGGAATTCCTGGGACAATCCTTCCTGGAACATATGCCCTTTTGAGAAGCTACTATTTTG
Source organism: Cephalophus harveyi (assembly GCA_006410635.1). Classification (NCBI taxonomy): domain Eukaryota; kingdom Metazoa; phylum Chordata; class Mammalia; order Artiodactyla; family Bovidae; genus Cephalophus; species Cephalophus harveyi. The sequence goes on along the minus strand of SJYT01029446.1, from coordinate 247,356 downwards.
TGATATCACTTTTTCCTTTGAAATCACACTGTCTCCCAGATTAAAATCTAAACAAATTATCTAAATAAAATTACCTACATTATATTTAGATATTCCTGGAGTTCCAGCAAAGGGACTGGGAATTGCCAGGTTTGAAGGTCAATGGGAATTGATTATAGAACTTTCACAGAACTGGGGGAAACAGAGACTCTTAGAGGGCACAGACAAACCCTTGTGCACAACAGGACCCAGGGGAAAGGAGTAGTGACCCCTGAAAAACTGAGCCAGACTTGCTTGTGTGTGGTTGGGAGTCTCCCGCAGAGACATGATTGGACAGTGGCCTGCCACAGGGTCTGGGGAACTGCCAAAAGCACTCCTGGGAGGCTGGAATATTTGCATATGTCCTCTTGGAGGAGGTCACCATTAGCCCTACGATAGAGCCTGCAGCCCTAACATAGAGACTACAGCAGAGAGAACTGGGCCACCTCAGGCCAATCTACAGGGAGGGAGCACAGCCCCACCATTAGCAAAAAATTGGATGAAAGATTTACTGAGCATGACCCTACCCACCAGAGAAAGACCCAGTTTTCCCCATAGCAAGTACCTTATAGCAGGAAGCTTGCACAAGCCTCTTATTCTCATCCATCAGAGGGCAGATATAAGAAGCAAGAACTGCAATTGCATGACCTCCATAATGGAAACCACAATCAGAAAACTTACCAAAATGATCACACGGATCACAGCTTTGTGTCACTCAACGAATTTATGAGCCATGCCCCGCAGGGCTATCCAAGATGCGTAAGACATGGTGGAAAATTCTGATAAAACATGTCCATTGGAGAAGGGAATGGCAAACCACTCAGTCTTGCCTTGAGAACCTCATGAACAGTATGAAAGACAAAAAATATATGAAATAGGAAGACGAGTCCCCCAGGTTGGTAGGTGTCCAATATACTACTGGGAAAGAGCAGAAACATATCTCCAAAAATAAAAATAAAGAGGTTAAGCCAAAGTATAATATGCCCAGTAGTGCATGTGTCTGGTGGTGAAAGCAAAGTATAATGTTATAAAGAACAATATTACATAGGAACCTCGAATGTTAGGTCCATGAATCTAGGTAAATTGCAAGTGGTCAAACAGATGGCAAGAGTGAACACTGACATTAGGAATCAGTGAACTAAAATGGGGAGGAATAGGCAAACTTAGTTCACATGACTATATCTACAACTATGGGTAAAATCCCTTAGAAGAAATGGAGTAGCCCTAATAGTTGATGTGGAAATTTCTTCGAGATGGGAATACTAGACCACCTTATCTGCCTCCTGAGAAATCTGTATGCAGGTCAAGAAGCAACAGTTAGAACTGGACATGGAACAACAGACTGGTTCCAAATTGGGCAAAGAGGAGGCCAAGGCTACATATTGTCACCCTGCTTATTTAATTTATATGCTGAGTATATCATGCAAAATGCTGGACTGGATGAAGCTCAAGCTGGAATCAAGATTGCCAGGAGAAATATCAATAACCACAGACATACAGATGGTACCACCCTTATGGCAGAAAGTGAAGAAGAACTAAAGAGCCTCTTGGTGAAAGTGAAAGAGGAGAGTGAAAAAGTTGACTTAAAACTCAACATTCAAAAAACTAAGATCATGGCAACTGGTCCCACCACTTCATGGCAAATAGATGGGGAAACAATGAAACAGTGACAGACTTTATTCTGGGGGGCTCCAAAATCACTGCAGATAGTGACTGCAGCCATGAAATTAAAAGATGCTTGCTCCTTGGAAGAAAAGCTATCACCAACCTAGAAAGCATATTAAAAAGCAGACATTCCTTTGCCAACAAAGGTCTGTCTAGTCAAAGTTATGGTTTTTCCAGTAGTCATGTATGAATGTGACAGTTGGACTATAAAGAAAGCTGAGCACCAAAGAATTGATGCTTTTGAATTATGGTGTTGGAGAAGACTCTTGAGAGTCCCTTGGACTGCAAGGAGATCCAACCTGTCCATCCTAAAGGAAATCAGTCCAGAATATTCATTGGAAGGGCTGCTGCTGAAGCTGAAACTCCAATACTTTGGCCACCTGATGTGAAAAGCAGATTCATTGGAAAAGATTCTAATGCTGGGAAAAATTGAAGTCAGAAAGAGAAGAGGACAGCAGAGGATGAGATGGTTGGATGGCACCACTGACTCAATGGTCATGAGTTTGAGCAAGCTCCAGGAGTTGGTGATGGACAGGGGGGCCTGGTGTGCTCAGAGTCCATGGGCTCACAATGAGTTAGACACGACTGAACAGCCAAACTGAAGGAAATAGTTAAGTAGAGTCTGAAATGCAGCACTTGGGTGCAATCTCAGAAATGACAAAATGATCTCGGTTTGTTTCCAAGACAAACCATTCAATAGCACAGTGATTCAATCTATGCCCCAACCACTAATGCCAAAGAAGATGAAGCTAAGTGGTTCTATGAAGACCTACAAGACCTTAAAGAGCCAACACCAAAAAAGATGTCCTTTTCATCATAGGGGACTGGAATGTAAAAGTAGGAAGTCAAGTGATACTTTGAGTAGCAGGCCTTGGGAGAACAAAATGAAGCAGGGCAAAAGTTAACAGAATTGTTCTAAGAGAACACACTGGTCATAACAAACACTCTCTTCCAATAACATGAGATGATTCTACACATGGACATCACCAGATGGTCAATACCGAAATCAGACTGATTATATTCTTTGCAGCTGAATATGGAAAAACACTATACAGTTAACAAAACAAGTCCTTGAACTGACTGTGGCTAAGAGCATGAGCTCCTTATTTCAAAATTCAGACGTAAATTGAAGAAAGTAGGGAAAATCAGTAGGCTATTTAAAGTGAAAGGAAGTGAAAGTCACTCAGTTATGTCAGACTCTTTGCAACCCTATTGACTGTAGATTACCAGATTCCTCTGTCCATGGAATTCTCCAGACCAGAATACTGGCATGGTTAGCCATTCTCTTCTCTAGGGGATCTTTCCAAACCAGGGATCAAGCCAGGGTGTCCTGCACTTCAGATGGATTCTTTACCATCTGAGCTACCAGGGAAGCCCAAGAATACTGGAGTGGGTAGCCTAACCCTTCTCTAGCAAATCTTTCTGACCCAGGAATCAAACTGGGGTCTCCTAGGTGGCAGGCAAATTCTTTACCACCTGAGCTACCCAGGGAAGCCAAAAGACCCCATTCAGGTATGACCTAAATAAAATCCCTTATGATTATTCAGTGGAAGTGACAAATAGATTTAAGGGATTAGATCTGATAGACAGAGTACTTGAGAACTATGGACAGTGGTTCATATCAGTGTATGGGAGGCAGTGAACAAAACTATTCCAAAAAAAAAGAAATGCAAGATAGAGAATGGTTGTCTGAGGAGGCCTTACTGAGGAGGCCGTCCTTACTCAGCTTAGAAAAGAAGAGAAAAAAAAGGTGAAGGAGAAAGGGTAAGACATACCCCACTGAAGGCAGAGTCTCAAAGAATAGCAAGAAGAGGTAAGAAAGCCTTAAGTGAACAATGCAAAGAAAGAGAGGAAAACAATAGAGTGAGAAAGACTAGAAATCTCTTCAAGAAAATTGGAGCCACATAGTGAATATTTCATGTAAAGATGGGTACACTAAAGGACAGAAAAAGTAGGGATCTAACAGATGCAGAAGATATTAGGAAGAGGTGGCAAGAATACATAGAAAAGTGTACAAAAAAGGTCTTAATGACACCGATAACCATGATGGTGTGCTCACATAACCATGATGTCTGTGCTACCCAGACATCCTGGGTAGTGATGTCAAGTGGCCTTTAGGAAGCTTTACTAAGAACAAAGATATCGGAGGTGATGGAATTCCAGCTGAGCTCTTTCAAATCCTAAAAGACGATGCTGTTACAGTGCTGCACTCAATATCTCAGAAAATCTGGAAAGTTCAGCAGTGGCCAGAGGACTGGAAAACGTCAGTTTTCAATCCGATCCCAAAGAAGAGTGATGTCAAAGAAAGGTCAAACTACTATACAATTGTGCTCATTTCATCTCTAGCAAGGTAATGCTCAAGATTCTTTAAACTAGGCTTCAACAGTATGTGAACTGAGAACTTCCAGATATACAAGCTGAAGAACCAGAGACCAATTTGCCAGTATCCATTGGATCATAGAGAAAGCAAGGAAATTTCAGAAAAACATCTACTTCTTCCGTGGCTATGCTAAAGCCTTTGACTGTGTGGATCACAACAAACTGTGGAAAATTCTTAAAGAGATAAGAATACCAGACCACCTTAACCTGACTCCTGAGAAACATGTATATAGGTCAAAAGGAAACAGAACCAGACATGGAATAGTGGACTGGTTTAAATTGGGAAAGGAGTATGTCAAGGCTATATATAATCACTCTACTTATTTCAGTTATATGCAGCATACACCATGGAAAATGCCAGGCTGGATGAAGTACAAGCTGGAATCAAGATTTCAAGGAGAAATATCAACAACCTCAAATATGCAGATGATACCACTCTAATATCAGATAATAAAGAGGAATGAAAGAGTTTCTTGATAAAGGTAGAAAAGAGGAGTGAAAAGCTGGTTTAAAACTTGACATTTAAAAAACTAAGATCATGGCATCCAGTCCCATTACTTCATGACAAATAGATGGAGAAAATATGGAAACAGTGAGAGACTTTATCTTCTTGGGCTCGAAAGTCACTGTGGACAGTGACTGCAGCCATGAATTTAAAGGACAATTGCTCCTTGGAAGTAAATCTATGACAAATCTAGACAGTGTATTAAAAACCAGAGAACTCACTTTAGACAAAGTCCATATAGTCAAAGCTATGGTTTTTCCAGTTGTCATTATGGATGTGAGAGCTGAACCATAAAGAAATGATCCATTCAAACTATGGTACTGGAGGAGACTCTTGAGAGTCCTTTGGACTGCAAGGAGTTCAAACCATCAATCCTGAAGGAAATCAACCCTGAATAATCATTGGAAAGACTGATGCTGAAGCTGAAACGCCAATATTTTGGCCAACTGATATGAAGAGCAGACTCATTGGAAAACACCCTGATACTGGGAAAGATTGAAGGCAGGAGAAGGGAATGACAGAGGATGAGATGATTGGATAGTATCACTGGTCCAATGGACATGAGTTTGAGAAAGCTCCAGGAGATAGTGAAGGACAAGGAAGCCTGATGTGCTGCAGTACATGGGGTCACAAAGAGTCAGACATGCTTAGCAACTGAACAACAACAAATACTTAGATATTAAGCTGGTTCATCAATTCCACCTCATATGAAATTTGATGGCAGCCCACTCCAGTGTTCTTGCCTGGAGAATCCCAGGGACGGGGGAGCCTGGTGGTCTGCAGTCTATGGGGTTGCACAGAGTTGGACACAACTGAAGCGACTTAGCAGCAGCAGCAACAGCAATTTTCAGCTATTAAAACAGTTCTTCCCCAGTGATTGCCTCCTAATAGTGAAGCTATATCTTAGGTGGATCTTACAAATAGGATTCTTGATATTTGTGACTTTAAAAATTTATTATTTAAATTCAGTTATTCTATTAAGAGCATTTAAAGAGAATGTGCCTTTCTGTCTTGATACTGTTAATTTCATCATAGGTAACCAAAAGGTTAGAAATAGTGCAATTTTTTGCTTTCTAATATTCTCACATTTCATCTTAAGGGTAAAACTAATCAACACTGATTAGAAAGAAATTCTTACATTACCTGTATAGGGAAGCATATAAGAGGCTTTCCTCATGTTCTAGAAAATAGATCCACTCTTAGCGCCTGTGATCATTTGGAAGGGGAGGGAAGAGAGTTTCTTTTTAGAGACTAATTACTCTCATTTTAGGGAGAAGGAAATGGCAACCCACTCCAGTATTCTTGCCTGAAGAATCCTGTGGACAGAGAAGCCTGGAGGACTGCTGTCCATAGGGTCGCACAGAGTCAGACACGACTGAAGCGACTTAGCATGCATGCATGCACCAATGACATATGTGAAAAATGAGAGCCATAGGGTTTTTCAATGATCAATGAGTTTCATTTTTCTATTTTTGATCCAAGGAAGCATGGACCATATCTGATTTGCTTAGGCAGATCAATACCAGGTACTTAGTCATCCCTGATGAAATAAAATATTAGATTTTTACTTTCTTCAAAGCTCCTGAGTGAATCAGATTATGCCTAGCTGGGCCCATAAAGGGTAAAACTCTAATGATCTTCGTTAAATTAGCACTAGGCCTGAGATACCACTCGGACACCATAGAGTAGAGTAAAGTCAGTGGTGTCTCCTCTGGCTTGATGAACAGATATACCTCTCCCAGGGCCTGTGGCTCTCTCTCAGGGAACATTACCTAGCCCACTTTGCCTGTTGGCCTGCTCCTTTTCAAGCCTGACTTATAGAACTTTCAAAATCCCAACAACTTCTTAGAGAGAGTTTACTTGAGTTCATGTCTTTGTGCAAATGTGTAAATGTGCCCTGATCAAGAGGGGGAAAGAACCCAGGCTATGTTTATGTCAGAAACCAGAAAGGATTACTGTCCTTGCCCATTTTTGTCACTCAGTTATCCTAAAGCACTCACCTTAACAGATTGACTGATGCCCTCTCTCTTCCATTCTTCCCAAGTCTTCTGTTTGGATGCCCTGATATGATTTATAGTTGGATAGAAAAAAAATAAAATGGCGATACGAATGGGTTACCAAGGGCATGAGAAATGCAAACTAACACATGGACACCTCAGAATCTCTGGGAAATCACAATGGTTAACTTGAGACATTTGGAAAAAAAAAAAACACAAGACTTAAAATCTGGACTCCAGACAGTTGGATGAAGTCCCACAAGTATATGAGTACTATTAATATCTGAGATATTTTTAAAAATAAAGTTATGGGTATCATTCATTTGATAAATGGAAATTAGGAAATATTAAGAAAACAGTCAAGAGTTATGCAATCATAGATCTGCTCACTCATATATATATTGATGACAATAAATGACACTCAAGTGTTCCTGTTATTATAGAAATGTATTTAAAGACAAATGATGTGCAATTCTCGCCCATGAGATGCAAATGTCAATCACAGCTCAAGGATAACAAGAGCTGTGAGGGAGGTCCTCACACCATTCCAGTGCAAAAGGAAGACAATCTTCTTCTCATAGAGAAGCAGGCAACTTCAGAAAGGAAGCACATCAAAGCTGCCAGTTCCCAGATTAAAAAAAAAAAAAAAAAAAAATAAAGATGGAAACAGCATTATAGGAAAGGCTCAAATATGCATAGCAAAATATGCATAGTAGAATCACATCTGAGCATTCTATCCATATTCTCTGCAATTGGATGCTCACCGTAGAGGTCCTACAACCTAAATGCTGACCACAGGCTTCTGACATAGGTAAGAGGGTTTCTCGGTTGTTTTGGTCCAGCCTCAGTTTTAGGAAGGTCCTGTGAAGCAGCTTTGAGGGTGGGACTTTTTCAGCCTACCTGCCTCACCTCCTTGGCAGCCAGACCCTTATGAATAAGGGGAGTTTTGCATGATGCTGNATGCTGACCACAGGCTTCTGACATAGGTAAGAGGGTTTCTCGGTTGTTTTGGTCCAGCCTCAGTTTTAGGAAGGTCCTGTGAAGCAGCTTTGAGGGTGGGACTTTTTCAGCCTACCTGCCTCACCTCCTTGGCAGCCAGACCCTTATGAATAAGGGGAGTTTTGCATGATGCTGCCCCTCTTTTCCTCACCCTTTTCTCAGCAGTAGCACATCTGTCACAATAACAGATTTGGTCCAAGGCTGCATCTCACCCCTGTCTCTGTGATGCAGAGTTTTCTACAACGATCCCCAACTGGCACTTTGGTTGTCTGTGTGCCCCGGGAAAGTGGCTTTATTGTCTCTCACTTTCAGATGTAAAGCTTTCACTTTGTGAGTGAGAAGGGTTGGGAAGCCCACAGGTGTTCCAGGCATGTCCCTCCCCCATAGTCCCCATCAGCTCCTACATTATCAGTGGCCTTAGTCTCTGACTCTGCCCCAAACTTGCTCCTCACCACGTGGTGGGAAAGTCTTTTCATGTGCATACTGCTTTTCCTTTGGCCAGGTGTTCCCAGAAATACTTGGCAATGGCTTGTTAGCCCACACTTGGAAGTTGAGAGCTCTTTAAAATTTTAGCTGATCCTCACCTGCTTGTTTTGCAGCCAAGAAGTCCTTTCCACGTTCTGCCATAGCTGAGACAGATCACATGTTCCAGCTTACCTTGGAAAGACTTGGAATGAGAAAGAATCCACTTGGTATTTTATGGTTTGGGGCTTGCTACCTCAGTGGTCACATGGGCTCAAGAAAAATATAATTTTGTAGATAATCTGGGTCTTATTCATTTTTAAGATGGAAATGATTTTCTTTGAAGCTTCCTGTAACCCAAGGCAGAAGCAGAAGCCCCCTTCAAAATATTGAAAGCAGAAAATTTAAAGAACTAAAAGGAGAAATAGACAAATAGCACACAGACATAGAGGTTTTACCAAATGTCTCTCTCTCTCAATGATGGACAGAACAAGCAGATTTTCTATACCTTATCCACATCCATATCTATATCTTCCACAGATAAGCAATTATCCTTAGTAAGTAACTGAGCAGATAATTAAGAAAGGATATATTTTTATAGCACTTAGACCCAAATAATTAAACTCTTAGAAAAAAATTATTCCTAAGAAATGGAAAGAAGAACTCAAAAATAAAAAGCTGTCAATCAAGAAATATCTCAGTCCTTCCTATTTTTCAGCTATAAAACTTTCCTACTTCTCTGCCTGCCTTTGAGTCTCCACCAAATACAAGTGAGGTCAATGACTCCTTTTTTATAGCAGCCTCTGAATAGCTGCTGCTTGTTTATTTCCACAAATACCGTAGGATCAACTGAATTTCTATATGTTGATTCGCAAACTGATTTCCACATGGGCAGCAAAGAGAGACCTAAGAAAAAAGCAGCCATTCAGATTGGTAGGTGGTGGGGCTAAGAAAAAGAGAACTTACATGGGAGTCTTTTCTAGGGATTCATAAGGTGATTAAATCCCTGCCTGTGCTCAACAGCATATTAAGAGCTTATAGAGAGGTTTTATTAGGTGTTCAGCCACATACACTGCTCAGATGGTCTCAACAACTCATTGCTCTCTCAAGGCTACATCCTTGAAAATTATCCCAATGCTAAAAAGATGGTCAGAACACACATTCTAAGGACAGAGAGGAGATGAGAAGCTTCCAATTGTCTATGTCCAACTCACAGGTCAGTCATCAGTCATGCTGTCTTGATGACCTCCTCTAAGACTACATATGGAAAAATGAGCCCTGACCTCCTTCCTTATAGCATGTATAAATTCCAGATGGGTCATTTATCTAAATGCAAAAGATAGTAAAACTAGTACAATAATATAAGATAATATCTTAATGACCTTGTGGTAAGCAAATATATTATTTTAAACTGCACCAAAAAATAGTAACACAAGAACAAAATTGATGAATTGAACCTCACTAAATTTAAAATCTCTATTAATTTGAGGAAATCCTTGAGAAATTAAAAATTCAGGGCTCAGAATAAAGACGTTTGTAGTTATTAACAATAAGATGTTAGTTATTAATAAGACTGAACATCTGCCTAACCTATAAGCCAGAAATGCACATATATATATATATATATATACTTAATAGACACTAGTATAAATGAGTACCAAAAGACAAGTATGATGAAGTCCATAGCAGCTTCATTTAGAACAGCCATAAACCAAGAGAGAGGGGCCCTCAATAGAAGAGTGAAATAATATAATGAAATAATATACAGCAATAAAAATGACTAGCAAATAATATATATAACACATTTGAATTTCATAATTAATGTTTGTAAAAATAAGCCAGACACATACAACATCTTTGAATGTCATAATTAATATTTGTAAAAATAAGTCAGACACAAATGAATACACACATATGATTTCATTTGTATTAAAGAGCAGAAAAAAACAAAAGCTGATCGAGGAAAAAAATAGCTGTGAAGGATACTGAAGGCATCTAGTGCCCTGAAATTTTACCATCTTGATATCAGATCTAGTGGCAAGGTTAATAGATTTGTAAAAATTCATTGAGCTATACACTTAAGGTTTATTCACTTTATGTGAATAACACACCATTATGTGTCAAGAAATAAGATTTTTATCAATTAGAGCGTTTTTACAGTGATGATGGCTTCAAGAGTCTGATGACAATAGTAGTATAGTGTTAGTCACTCAATTGTCTCCAACTCTTTGTGACCCATGGACTATAGCCCACCAAGCTCGTCTGTCCATAAAATTCTCAAGGAAAGAATATTAGAGTGGGTGGCCCTTTCCTTCTTCAGGGGATCTTCCCCACCCAGGGATCAAAGCCAGGTCTCCTGCATGACAGGTAGATTCTTTACTATCTGACCCACCAGGAAAGAGTTGGGAATTTAGCACAAGTTTCAGTATTAGTTTGCTTGCTGTTGCAATGTGGTCACGAGAAGTGTAGCAGTATTAAGATCAAGCTCTTCCTGGGACATTATATGCCAGCAATTTTTGCTGTCTAGACTTCTTAATTCGTGGTCATTTTTATGAACATGTTTCTCCAGCATTCTCTTGGAGTCTATAAGCCACTCAATAACTCATATTTTCTGTATAAATTTTCTACAGTTAATTTCTGTTCCTTGTAACCAAGAATCCTAGTTTAAAAAAAAAATTATCAGAAGTGAAGTATCACAAAATAATAGTTTAACCAGAGAATATATTGAAAGGTGAGAAGGTTTCCATATTTCAGATTGGAATGTTTGAAATATTAGACAGTAAAGCAATGTTTTAACCACAGCTTTTGTATTTTGAAAGTTAGAACATGTATATACTAAGCACAACAATAGTCTAAGAAAACATTGATATCCTGGCCAGCTTCAGAAAGAAACAAAGATACTGGCTTGCTCTGATAATGGCTATTTTGAAGCAGTGAAACAAAAGAAAAAAACTTAATCATTGTTAAAAGAGAACTCCTTGAATTCTGAAATCTACAATTTCAAATTCTACCTTCACATTTTTGATCTTCGCAGGTTCCCGAAGAACCAAATGTGAGTTCCTTGCTCTTGTCAGAAATGCTCCCAACTCAGTGGAAAGTCTCCCCACCAAGCTAGCTCCCCTATTACTTGGCCCAGCTGTACCCTAGCCAGTCCTCAACCCAGTGGATTCTGCCTGCCTGCCAAACCTCAAAGTTATTCAGTGAAGCCAATTCTCCCATGGAACCAGGAGGTGCCTAACCTTGGATACTACAACGCCTGCCTCCCACAGTCTTTTTTGATTCACTCTGCTCATAGTTGCAGCTCCTGTGTGGCACAGCAAGCCACTAACACAGAGCAACTAATAAGCTGCTGTCAATCTCATCTGTCCAGGGTTTCAGGTATCTCATGGTCTGCCATCTTGTACTATTTCGAGTGGTGGAAAGGAGGTTATCAGCAAGCTCCTCTGCTTGCAGACAGAATCCAGTGGCTCAAAGTCTAGACATCTGAAGTCTGAAAGGCCTAAAAAAGGCAAATTCTCATCTCTGAGCTAGATTTTCATAAGAAAAATCAGGCAGTAAATGACATAACAGAATGTAGCATCACAAACTTAACACAGAGGCCTTTTCAAGGATCTCCTGTAGATATTCTATGACTACAAAGAGGACAGCTGAACTCCTGATGAAGATGCAGCCTGAGGACAAGAGCAAATTATCAGCCTCTCTCCACCAGAATCTGTCATTGTGAATCACCTAAAGGCAGAGGCCATGATCGATACAGACACTTTTAAAGTAAGGGCCTCAGAGATGGGCAGGGCTTTGAAATATTTTGCTTAGGAGACAAATATCACTGGACTCAAGTACTCAGACAAGTCAAGATCTATAGCTCTAGCTAAAAGCCTGGTGTGTTCCAGAGCCAGTAAGTCCTTTTGCTGGACAGCTTGGTGTGGCAATATGAAGTCTGAAACTGCTACAGCCAATCTGCCATTATGAAAATAAACCTTATTTTATAAAAGACAGAGCAGAAGAACCAGACGAAAGTGGCTCCATGGTATCTGTGAGCTACTGAATCAAACAAATTCTGAAATGAGACTTGTGGCCTTCTAGGAAGATGGGAAAACTTTAATTTTTTTTTTCTATAACTTGTTCTTACTGCTATAATCATTCTGGTCAGTTCAGATCAGTCGCTCAGTCGTGTTTGACTCTGCAACCCCATGAATCGCAGCACCCCAGGCCTCCCTGACCATCACCAACTCCCGGAGTTCACTCAGACTCAATGTCCATCAACTCCGTGATGCCATCCAGCCATCTCATCCTCTGTCGTCCCCTTTTCCTCCTGTCCACAATCCCTCCCAGCATCAGAGTCTTTTCCAATGAGTCAACTCTTCGCATGAGGTGGCCAAAGTACTGGAGTTTCAGCTTTAGCATCATTTCTTCCAAAGAAATCCCAGGGTTGATCTCCTTCAGAAGGGACTGGCTGGATCTCCTTGCAGTCCAAGGGACTCTCAAGAGTCTTCTCCAACACCACAGCTCAAAAGCATCAATTCTTCAGCACTCAGCCTTCTTCACAGTCCAACTCTCACATCCATACATGACCACGGGAAAAACCATAGCCTTGACTAGACGGACCTTAGTCGGCAAAGTAATGTCTCTGTTTTTGAATATACTATCTAGGTTGGACATAACTTTTCTTCCAAGGAGTAAGCGCCTTTTAATTTCATGGCTGCAGTCACCATCTGCAGTGATTTTGGAGCCCCAAAAAATAAAGTCTGACACTATTTCCACTGTTTCCCCATCTATTTCCCATGAAATGATAGGACCAGATGTCATGATCTTCGTTTTCTGAATGTTGAGTTTTAAGCCAACTTTTTCGCTCTCCTCTTTCACTTTCACCAAGAGGCTTTTTAGTTCCTCTTCACTTTCTGCCATAAGGGTGGTGTCATCTGCATATCTGAGGTTATTGATATTTCTCCCGGCAATCTTGATTCCAGCTATGTTTCTTCCAGTCCACCGTTTCTCATGATGTACTCTGCATAGAAGTTAAATAAGTAGGGTGACAATATACAGCCTTGACGTACTCCTTTTCCTATTTGGAACCAGTCTGTTCCATGTTCAGTTCTAACTGTTGCTTCCTGACCTGCATACAGATTTCTCAAGAGGCAGGTCAGGTGGTCTGGTATTCCCATCTCTCTCAGAATTTTCCACAGTTGATTGTGATCCACACAGTCAAAGGCTTTGGCATAGTCAATAAAGCAGAAATAGATGTTTTTCTGGAACTCTCTTGCTTTTTCCATGATTCAGTGGATGTTGACAATTTGATCTCTGGTTCCTCTGCCTTTTCTAAAACCAGCTTGAACATCATTCTGGTCAGAGAGCCCTAAGTAATTTTCTAAACTAGTTTTTTAAAAGATGGGTTTATAATTATTGGAATATTTCTAGATATTTAAGGCAAATTAGACCACTATACCTCTGAAATGACCAATTCTAGTTTAATTTCAGGGAAATACAAATTTACAGCTATGAAGTAAACCAAAGAAACTCAACAGTGGACATGAATAGTAATGAGAGAATGGCAGGGAAAAGATGGGGACAATTAAGACCAGGAAGAAGCCTGGATGAGTGGTACTTACGAATGTCAAAGTAAGTTAAAAATGTTCAAAAATGAACACTTGCAGACAGGAGAAACTTGAAGGTATTAGTCAGGAAGTAGACAAGAAATGTTTTCAAGAAAACCACATGCATTCAGATAGCTAAGTGGTAAGTTATCTGCAAAGAAACTTGGTGAATGTTTCTAAATCTTTCTAAAATTTGATTAAAACCTTTTTAAGTGGAAGAGGGGCTCTAATTCAAGGAGAAACACATGAAAGAAAAAGTTACTAGTTGTAATTATGCTGGTCAAGACTGTGAAACAGGTATACAGGACAGGGAATTCCCTGGTCCAGTGATTAGGACCCTGTGTTTTCACTACAAAGGATGCAGGATCAATCCCTGATTGCAGAACTAAGATCCCACAAGCAACGTGGCCAAGAAATAGAAAAACAAACAAACAAAAAAAGGGAATTAGCAGATGAAAACTATTATATACAGAATGGATAAACTAGGTCCTACTGTATAACACAGGGAACTGTATTAAGTATCTTCTGATAAACCATAAAATGGAAAAGAATATGAATATGAATATATACCTGTGAATTACTCTGCTGTACAGCACAAATTAACGTAACATTGCAAATCAGCTATACATCAATAAGTGAAAGTGAAAGAAAGTGAAGTCGCTCAGTAGTGTCCAACTCTTTATGACCACATGGACAGTAGCCTGCACCAGGCTCCTCCACCCATGGGATTTTCTAGGCAAGAGTACTGGAGTGGGTTGCCATTTCCTTCTCCAGGGAATCTTCCCGACACAGGGATGGAACCCATGTCTCCCACATTGTAGACAGACGCTTTACTGTCTGAGCCACAAGGGTTAGAGATACATTTAAAAAACAAATATCGAGGTTTCAAATTCAACACATGTCCATTCTCTATTTTTTCTTACTAAAAAATGTAAGAAATATTATGCTCTATTTCTTATATATCCATAAGAACTCTTTTTATATCCATAAAGTTCTGCTGTGGACTGAGGAAATTACACTATGTGTTCCATTCCATCCTACTGCTGGGCTTATACAAATACAAAATGAATAAGTTAGTATATATCATGTGCATATGTTTGGTTTAATAAATTTTGAGCCCCAAAAGGACACAAAAATGCTAAAAGAGGGCAATCTGTACTTAGAATGGAAGTACTTGGAAATATGAGGAGGGCAAGGGAACCCACTCCAGTATTCTTGCCTAGAGAGTCCCATGGACAGAGGATCCTGGTAGGCTACAATTCCGAAGGTTGCACAGAGTTGGACAAAACTGAAACAACTTAGCATGCATGCATGCATCTGGAAATAGAGCTAATGTCACCTGAAAGGAATGAAGTGAGTGACCGGGCCACCTTTCTGTTCATTGTTTTCATGGTTTCCCATCACCTACAGAATAAAATGCAATTCTATGCACAGCATACAACCATTATATATACTCCATCTACCTGACTAGCCTATTCTATGGCCATATTTTTTTTCACGTGATACTTTGACAAAGATGAAACGTGTACTTTCTATAATATATTCCTGTTTATGTTTAGTTTTATGTAAATATAAAACCATTTTTGTTTGGTATACAATTCTACCTACCTATTACCACCAACACACACTACCCTGTAATATCTTTAGTAAAACCTTCCCTGCCATATTCAAACTGGTATACAAGTTCCAATATTTCTCAATTATCTTTGTGTTACAGGACACTGTTTTTGCTTTTCAATTGCTTGCTTATCTCCCTGGCCTATAGAAGGGAAACCCTTATTTATACCTGTTATCTTCATTATATCTATTCTCATAGCATCAGCATGGTGCTTTGCATACACTGGTCTCAAAAGAAATATCTGTTATATGAATGAATGAATGATGCCAGGAAAGCCAGCTTTATGAACTGACAATAAAATATATTGGCTATATTTATGTATACTATAAAATGCTCTGAAACACAAATAATGTTCCTATTTAGATGCAGAAATTTAAATATTAGAATCATCTTCTTAGTTTAACTTATGACTTTGATTTCAATTAAAGGTAAATATTCTTTGAAATAGTAATCTAGTCCTAGATTTAGGATTCTAAATCTATCCTAAATTTATTGTATTGATGATCAAATTAACTCCCTTAGGTTTATCTACTCTTCCTTGACTCTTCTTGGTTCAAATATACTGTCTAAAGTAGTTGGTCAAGTCCTGTGCTCAGGGCCAATGTTTCTGATTAGTTATGGTTTTTAAGTTTCTGATAAATTACTGAAAGCTTTTTAGTGATGAGTATAAGGGCACATATATTCTTGAAAGAGAAAGAAGAGACTCCTATGAAGGTAGATGGAAGAAGTTTGTTGAACTGAAATTTCAACATTTCAAGTATACTGACGGTCAGTGTAAAGACTTATGGATGGTGGGTTTCCCTGGTCCATAATAAATCATAATATTTTAACTGACTCATTACATTCCATACTGAGAAACCAGCATTTTTTGCATAATCAATATCCCAAATAGCATCAGACTTTAAAAAATGACTGAAATTATTCTAGTTGAACCTTTGCGCTTTGACCCTCATTAATTTCTTTTGTTTGCTTCCTAAGTGGAATAGACATAAAGCAAAACCCTTTGATAGGCTTCTACTCAGAGAAAGGATGGTGATAACATCACAAAGCCCTTACCAACAAGGCCACGTTGCTTATCACTGCCAGATGAATTATTCACCATTTCAGCCTTTTTCAACACAGGGATATGGAAAGAAGGTGAACTTGATAGTCAGCTCTGCACTTCTGGGGTCAGCCAAGTACTTATCTTCAGAGCAGCAGAGGAACGTTAATTTTACAAGGTCCTCTACTTGATTCTACTGCAACGGAAATACAACCAAGACCTTATCAGCCCAAGAGATCAGCCTTGGAGCTATGAGAGAATATGCTCACCTTGAAAAGAATAAACTCTGGCAGGGAAAGGGATGGGTTTTATTGCAGTGAATTTGCAGTTTCAGATATGAAGCTGCCTTCAGTTTGTGCATAAATATCATTTTTTACCCTTTAATTGGAATTTCCTATCTTTCTGCTGCACCTCAAAAACTACTGAATTCAAAATTTTCTGTTTTTTCTTGATTCTATTACCCTAGGATACTAGGAAACCTTTAGCCATTTTATTTCCAACTACCAGGTATGTTTTAGCTCCAATTATAAACTCTGCATTATTTGTCTTTCCTTTTCCTCTTTGTAATCTTTTTCCTATACTGAATCTTCTTGTCTTTCTTCTTTTTGTTTTAGTCTCATTTGCTGTTCTCAGCAAGTGAAGTAGTAGCTAATTTATAATGAAGGTAGATAATTCATAAGTTCTTTTATCCAGAAGGATTTTTTTTTTTTACATAAGGCAGGCATAAAGCAGGAAGGAACAAAAATGGGTTAGTTTTTTTTTTTTTTTTTAAGCTTTGGTATTGTTTTATTACATCCATTCTTATAAGCATTAGCTATATACTTCCTATGTGCCCTGTTTTGCAAATTGAAGGTAGGTAGAAAACACAAGCTTTGTCCTTAAGGAGTGTACCTTTTAGTGAAAACACAAACACAAGATGATTATGCTGTTGGATGATAAAAGACATAATTATGGAGACAGACTAAAATATATGTCTTTTCTATCAGAATTCTCAAAGATGATATTTTTTCTAAAGGTATGAAGGTTTGGGGAGTGTTTGAGACATCAACTTTCAGAACTTGAGCAGTTCAGGTGTCATCTGTTCTGAAGCTGTCTTCCTGCCAGATTTTCCTTTTCTGCCTACCCTCTCAAATGGCCATTATCTTTGTGAAAGAAAAGCTTAGTGTGGTTTATCACCTGCAGTTATCAGAACCTACATTGAGACATCAAATAAAAGAACAATTCAAAGCGGTGAATTGGGGCCTGAGAAAGAATGACTTTGGTAACTAAAAAAAAAAAAATCCTCTTACGAACCAAGTGTTTCTAATGTTTGCTTTCAAAAAAATTAAGGGACAACTGATTGAATTGATGTCATATAGAATGTTAAAAATAAATTTTAATGCTAAATCACTATGTGATTTCTTTCTTTTTTCCTTATAACTCAGAAAGGAGTCAAAGAATTGAAAAACATTTGACAAGAGAATTCTACTTCCCTCTATATATTTACTGAACAAAATCTATCATGCTTAGTCTTTAAAAACTAAAGCTAGAAAGAGTTGGTGAATTCTGTCTAATAACTGCCCTTTATGTCATTAAGAGATTAGTTCTAATAATTTTTGTGAAGCAATTATTTCTCAAAATGTAGCAAAATAATTATATCATTTGGTCAATTGTATACTATGGATAATTGTAATGATAACTCAATCCAGAAAAAAATGATAGAACCTATAATCAAATAAAATTATTTTTTATATTAAGATACTGTTATTTTCAGAGAAGCATGAGAATAATCAATAAAAGGTATTTAAACATAAAACATTAAATTTAGATACATTATCTAGTACATTTGAAATGAAAATATAAGTGCAGAGAAAGAAGTGATTGTTAACATATATAAAAAGAGACTTGTGGTGTGGTTTAGTCACTCAGCCATATCCAAATCTGCAACCCCATAAACTGTAGCCAGCCAAGCTCCTCTGTCCTTGGGATTCTCCAGGCAAGAATACTGGAGTGGGTTGCCATTCCCTTCTCCACAAAAAGAGAACTATCTGAGAGAAAAGGCTCAGAGGAGAGAAAATGGAAAAGAACAGTTCAGGGAAAGACATATATAGCAAATACAAAAGCATGGATTCCAGAGGGTTTTGCAAACTGAGGAGACTGTAGGTGACTATCAGCAAGGAATTGCTGGGAAAGAAATGAGGAATTCAACTTACCAGAGCAGTGTTGCTTGAAAGTGGCAACACATTAAAATTTCTAGAGCGACTCTTCCCTCTCTCTATTGCTGAGTTTTCTTAAAGACTTCAGCCTCTTTCCTGAGTGCTCAGTCAGAAGAGTTCAAATTTAATTCAAATTCAATGATTTTGAAGCCTCATCAAAAGCCAAATGAGTTGAGTCTAGAATTTCTCAGATTTTCCTTGTTTTGGAAGTAAATTCCAAGGTTCAGCCTAAAAGAGCTAAATATCTCAGCAGCCAAGAAAATTAAAGTTGGATGGTCAGTGCAAGCAAGTTGAATTATTGCTCAGTAAAGAATTCCACCTAATATGCAACAGTCATAGAAAGAAAAAAAAAAAAGAGTGCTCCATGATACAATGCTTCAAGGCTTGGATCTTCCCAAGTGAAACTGTGAGGAAGAGAATTTGCTGGATAGCAGTTGAGTTCTAAAGATACATTTGGATAAAGCAGAGCAGAACAATATAGAAAAGAAGGTCAAACATCTTTTTTTCCTATTAGATATAAAAAGCTCACAGGCAAGTTTGTTCATTTTTAACTTCAAGGGTTTCCATTTTCAATATAGGTAATAAAATATATATATATATATATATATATATATATATATATTTTAAGAAGAAGAAAAGGAAGAGGAAGGAGAAAAGTGAGAGAAAATGACCTGAAGAGTTCTACCAAATCTGAAACTTACTGGATTCCAGTTTAGACTGAAGATATTAAATTTATAATGACATCAATCATAACAGGTGTGCATTTTTCTCCTGGCCCTATAATGCCCAAGAAAAATGTCAGCAAAGACCATGTTAATTAGGAATAAAGTTTTACAAAGTTGGTATGATGGAAAGATGAGAGAGATCAAGTGCATGGAGGTGGTTGGCAAGAAAATAATCAAACTAATGGACGGTGGTACCAAGGCTGGCCTGAGTAGAGGTTGAACCAGAGGCAGGAGAAACAGTGGGTGTAGCGCACAGGGTGTTTGTAGGAGTAGTGACAGGAAGCAAAAGATGACTCAAGAGGCAAACGACTACAGAGCAAGGATCAGTAGTGGTAAAAGAGATATGAGATAAGACCACAGTGCAGGCAGAGAGTGATATTTGGGAACTTAGAATTCTAGAGTAGAATTGAAGATATTAGATAAAAACCAAAGGAAGAAATATTTTGGATATTTGTTGGGATAATGAGCCTGCTCGGTTCTGCTCTAAAGGTAATCAAATTATCTGCCTTGCCCTGACCACCAGTGTCAAAAGCTGGTATGTTGATTTAGGATTTTATCAATGCATTTTAGCTCTTTCTACACATGTGAAGTCAAAGGCAAGAGTCTCAGAATTGAGTTATATACACATAATTTTAAAAAAGGAAGAAGAAAGAAAGGGAGGGAGGAAAGATGAGAAGAGAGAGAGGGAAAGAGAACCAAAAGGGAAGGAGGAGAGGGGGCACAGAAGGGGCAAAGAGGATAACTATGAATCTAATTCTATACATCACTTTGTAGAAACTAAACTCAAGTTGGAAAGTTTTTTTCAGTTCACCTAATCTTAGTATTAAATAGAAAGGAATAGTTTAATCCAATTTTCGAAACATAGACAATCACATTGACAAAAGGACTGTCACTGAATCTGTTCATGTTCTTCTCCTGCTTTCCATCCCCTGAACCACACCCATAAAAACAATGATGGGATAATTTACTGAATATCTACTAAGTGCCATATTCTAACAATACCCAATACTTAAGTACTCGAGTTTCCATTGAGTTTCTCTCTCTCACATACCTATGTGATCTCTGTATTTAGCAATTTCCTCTCCCTGGAGTATACTTTACCAGTGTTTGCTTCTGAGACATCCTTACCCTTTCTCCAAAACCTAACCAAGCATCATCTACTTTCAGTTCAGTTCAGTTCTGTCGCTCAGTCGTGTCCGACTCTTTGAGACCCCATGAATCGCAGCACGCCAGGCATCCCTGTTCATCACCATCTCTCGGAGTTCACTCAGACTCACGTCCATCGAGTCAGGTAGTTGGAGCATTCTTTGGCATTGCCTTTCTTTGGAATTGGAATGAAAACTGACCTTTTCCAGTCCTGTGGCCACTGCTGAGTTTTCCAAATTTGCTGGCAGATTGAGTGCAGCACTTTCACAGCATCATCTTTCAGGATTTGAAACAGCTCAACTGGAATGCCATCACCTCCACTAGCTTTGTTCGTAGTGAAGCTTTCTAAGGCCCACTTGACTTCACATTCCAAGATGTCTGGCTCTAGACTAGTGATCACATCATCATGATTATCTGGGTCATGAAGATCTTTTTTGTACAGTTCTTCTGTGTATTCTTGCCACCTGTTCTTAATATCTTCTGTTTCTGTTAGGTCCACACCATTTCTGTCCTTTATCGAGCCCATCCTTGTATGAAATGTTCCCTTGGTATCTCTAATTTTCTTGAAGAGATCTCTAGTCTTTCTCATTCTTCTTAGGCAAATGAAGATGCATTTGTCTCTGCTAAGTTCATTATCTACTGCTATTGTACTATAACTGATAAATACCATTTTTCTAGTTAAAAGATCCCATTTATCTCCAAGACCAAACACATCCTAAGGTAAATAAAAGATATCAGATAAATATTTATTGAATTAGTGGTCCAACACATAAAGCTATGAATAAATCTGCCCCAATACATTTTCAACTCTTCTATACCAATAAATTACTACACACAAAAGAGGAAGCATCGGGCTCCAGTTAGGATTTCCAAGGAAGAACATTTCATTGTATTTTAAGAAGCTTTTCCATGACACTCTGCAACCTTTTCATTGTAATCTATATTGATGATGGTAGTATTTTTATTGAAGATTTCAGGAACCAGGGTACCAATGATACTGATTACAAAATACAAGAAATGAAACAGGATGAAAGTTGTCTGGAAGAATGTGGTTGAACACATGCTTCTGCTATATATTGCATAAGCTCTTATTCCACCTCATTTCCTACTGACTACCAACTCTTTTATTTGTTAAAGGAATTGTCTTCACAATTTTCACGAGACCAATCAGATATTATTGGGAATGACTGTGTAAGTAAATTAATACAGGATAGTATGGGCTGATGAAGTACTCTAATATAATTTTATTGCATCAGTGGCAACAGTAAATAAATGCACAGCATAGCATGCTGAGATAGTCTATTGATCTTTTCAGCCAATACTGGATGAAAATTCCTAACAAAACATAAAATTACTATATTGTTAGAAAAGATATCTTTTTCAGCTTTTAATACTACAAGCAAATTTGAAAGGATAATTGTTTCATTTTACACACATCTAGTATATATGTCGGAGAAGGCAATGGCAACCCATTCCAGGACTCTTGCCTGGAAAATCCCAGGGAAGGAGGAGCCTGGTGGGCTGCCATCTATGGGGTTGCACAGAGTAGGACACGACTGAAGCAGCAGCAGCAGCAGTATATATGTAGATAACCAAGAACCAAATTCATAAATGATTAGAATATACATAGTAGTAATACATTTGGAGAAGGCAATGGCACCCCATTCCAGTACTCTTGCCTGGAAAATCCCATGGATGGAGGAGCCTGGTGGGCTGCAATCCATGGGGTCGCTAAGAGTTGGGCACGACTGAGCGACTTCACTTTCACTTTTCACTTTCATGCACTGGAGAAGGAAATGGCAACCCACTCCAGTGTTCTTGCCTGGAGAATCCCAGGGACAGGGGAGCCTGGTGGGTGGCTGCCTATGGGGTCACACAGAGTTGGACATGACTGAAGCGACTTAGCAGCAGCAGCAGCAGCGGTAATACATTTATCATGAGCTTACTTATTATATTACCTTTTAAAGGTAATCAGCCTAAGAATAAAATAGGCTAAAATGTTTATGTCCAACAAAATTTTGTCACAAAATCCAAGTACCCAAGGAAACCTCGGAGATATTCTCCAGGATAACATATCTCCTCCAGAGAACAAATCTTCAATTTATGCTTTCAATTATCTATTCAACATGATATCCAAAAACTGTGATTTGAGTATTAAAGAGGATTTCAAGAGAAAGAGGGTGTTTCCATAGTGATAAATGATGTTTCCTTTCTTGAAGTAGAGGCCATGCTTCAGAAATCATGGTTAAAAACAAACCAGAAAACAAAGAAAGATCTATGAAGTTTTTCAGTTAAGAAAGATTTGATGTTTTGGATTTTAGTTTTCCTAGGAATAATTAATGATAGTCATTGTTTTATTAGGAATCAAGTTATTTTCGGATGTATACAAATTTGACCTGATAATATGTCACATCAAGAAATTTACTTCAGTCAATGGTGAGTCTTTGATCCTGTATAAAGATATTCTAGCAATTAAAAAATGTTTCAGTTAAATTCAGCCAGTCTATTAATATGGATTTAATTTTAAGTCATTTGATAATAACTACTATATACCAAGGGAACTTGGTGGGTTACAGTCCACAGGGACACAAAGAGTCAGACATGACTGAGAAACTGAGCAGAGCAACAGATCAGATGCTATGATAGACCCTTGAAGAAATGGAGAAGTATTGGTTTGCAGTTCCTGTTATTGTGGATTGAAAATTTTAGTGGACTCCTCCAATTAAAAAATTTAAGAGTAGCTACCATACCCCTTTGCAGATCATATGAAAAATTTAAGTTATTACAAATTTGAGGTGGGGGATTCAGGAATACATCACAACAGTAAATTACATTATTTTTGAAATATCATGTATCCTTTTAATAAGTTGGATGGAGAGTTTTCTTTTCTTTATTTGTAATTCCTCCCAAATGAGTTTAATTTTTTCCACCAGGAATGTTATATATCATGCATTCTTTGAGAATCAGAAGCTTTTGTCGAGAAAGAAATTTTGTTTAAATAGGTATTTAGCTAGGCAATTTTGAAAAGAATTATTGTTGCTGTTGAAAATTAAATGATCTCTTTGAGACATTTCTTCCTTCATTTTCCAATATTTCTTCTTCCTTTTTGACATCACTACTTTATTTCTTCAGATATTAGACAAAAAGACTAGTCCTTCCATATATGAGAAAGAGTGAAAAGTGGAAATATTAGTCACTCAGTCATGTCCAACTCATTGCATCTCCATAGAATGTAGTCCTCCAAGCTCCTCTGTCCACAGAATTCTCCAGGCAAGAATATTGGAGTGGATAACCATTCCCTTCTCCAGGGGATCTTCCTGACCCAGGGAATGAACCTGTGTCTTCTGCATTGCAGGCAGATTCTTTACCATCAGAGTCATCAAAGTATGCTGAAAATCTATATACTTTTGTTTAATAGAAAAATAAAATGTCCATGTAAAATACCATAAATGTTCATTCTGGGACTTAGAGTTTCCTCAGATTCTGTCATTTTAACAGAATTAAGTTCATCTCTGTAGCTCTAATTATAGAAGATTATTTTAAAATGTATCAATCTTAGAAGAAGGTCCATCAAATAATAGCTAACCTCTTATTAGGGAATAAATGAACATCTATGAATTCTTAAGTTGTAAAATAGTACAGATCTTTTTTTATTTTTCTGTTTGTTTTGCATATATGTTTATTTGGTACAGAGGGAGCCAGAGATGTTAGAAATGCATTCCACTATGAGAAAGTAAATACAAAATCAGAGGAAAAGGAGAAATGTTTGAAGTGAATGAAAAATCAATAAAATATCCCCCAAATGATTGACTACAATCATATCTAAAAAATGAAAAATCAATAAAATATCACCCAAATGATGGATTACAATCATATCTAAAAACAATCTACCTGTTTACCCTAAAGAATAGTATTTTAAATGATATTTTTGAGCACTTAATAATCTCTCTCCTCAATCCAATCAAGAAAACTTGGGTCAGACTAATGAAAATTGTAATCAATATTTTTGTGTCACAGCCTACCTTGAAAGGACAAATGTTTTGATATTGAAAATAGTTAATTTAAAAAGAAGAACTTATTTAGCTCAACTCAACAAGGATAAATATTACTACAAGTTATCCAAATCTATTTGTTTCCATATTTTGCCACTGAAGCAACATTCTCGTAATCATGTTAAATTCCAAGATAGCTTGGAAAAGTGCACTGGTTAAACAACACAAAATTTTGGAATTGAACAGTTCTCTAATGGCAAAATGACCACAAATGTGTCATTCAGGACTGGGGCTCCATTAGCCATTACACAAGGACTTTGGGCTTCTGCCGCCTCTTGCCTGTTTTCTTCCCTTTAAAATATATAGCAAAATTCTCATTAGAATAAAATGTCTCAGCAAGAATCTTCATTGTTGGTACCTAATTATTGCTTCTGAAACTCAAATAAACACTTCCAGATTGCCTGAATTTTGGTCAGAATTGAGAACTCCAATGCTTGCCCTTTAACACAGAACTTTTGAAATACAGGTTGACAGGGATCAAGAATGATCTTTGATAACAAGTTGGAAGAATAAAAAATGTTCAGGGAGTCACTGTCAACATTTGATAACGAAAAAACTGAACATAATGCTATTTCATTACAGTTTGTAGGATAGTGATCATCATCATTGAAACACAAAACCAAAAGGTAGACTCATATTTAGCCTGGAAAATAGGGATGAAGACCTCTTTCCCCTGCCCAGGAGAGTGAGAAGTGAATTTATTTTGCATTTCTTCTCCTAGGATGAATGGCCAGGAGGCAAGCCCTATTGCCATTGTTGAGAGATGTAAGCTCCACTTAGACCAGCACAGGTCCATAGCATCTGAAGGAGTTTCTAAGGCACTGTGTTTAATTGAGACCTCTACTCGTTCCTGCCTTGAGGCCTTGGAGCTGCACCGATCCTGAAGAGGCATTCCTTGTCATGCATGGGTTTGCTTATGATCAACCACGTTGTTTTGTAGTTGAGCATCATTTGCTGCTTTAACACTTGCATCTTAATGGTAATGTTAATAGTAACAATGGTGATAGTAAATTTTAAAATTTTCATATCCTTTATGTATTTCAAAATATTCTATTTCATATGTCTCTGCTTTTTAATATTCTGTCTAGGTTGGTCATAGTTTTTCTTCCAAGGAGCAAACATCTTTTAATTTCATGGCCACACACACCATCTGCAATGATTTTAGATCCCAAAAAAAGAGTCCCTCACTGTTTCCATTGTTTCCGCATCTATTTCCCATGAAGTGATGGGACCAGATACCATGATCTTTGTTTTTGAATGTTGAGGTTTAAGCCAGTGTTTTCACTCTCCTCTTTCACTTTCTCAAGAGGCTTTTTAGTTCCTCTTCACTTTCTGCCATAAGGGTAGTGTCATCTGCATATCTGAGGTTATTGACATTTTTCTGGGCAATCTTGAGCCCAACTTGTGCTTCATCCAGCCCAGCATTTCACATGATGTACTCTGCGTGTAAGTTAAATAAGCAGGGTGACAATATACAGCCTTGACGTACTCCTTTCCTGATTTGGAACCAGTCTGTTGTTCCATGTCCAGTTTTAACTTTTGCTTCTTGAATTGTATACAGATTTCTCATGAGGCAGGTCAGGTGGTCTGGTATTCCCATCTCTTGAAGAATTTTCCACAATTTATTGTGATCCACACATTCAAAGGTTTTGGTATAGTCAATAGAGAAGTAGTAGATATTTTTCTGGAACTCTCTTGCTTTTTCTGTAACATGACAGATGTTGGCAAATTGATCTCTGGTTCCTCTGCCTTTTCTAAAGCCAGTTTTGAACATCTGGAAGTTCTCGGTTCACATACTGTTGGAGCCTCATTTGAAGAACTTTGTGCATTATTTTGCTAGCATGTGAGGTGAGTGCAATTGTATGATAGTTCGAACATTCTTTGGCATTTCCTTTCTTTGGGATTGGAGTAAAAACTGACGTTTTCCAGCACAGTGGCCACTGCTGAGTTTTCCAATTTGCTGAGTTTTTCAGATTTTCCAAATAATGGCATAATTGCATTGAATCTATCCTCCAATTTATGAATAATTAACTTAAAAGTATAGAGTTTTCCAATTTATTAATATAATTAATATTTTATATTATCTCTGAAAAGGTTTTTCATGTATTTCATTAGGTTTCCTTACATGTATCTGATATACTATTGAGGCTCTTGAAAATAGCATGATTTTAAAATATTTTCTAATTGCTATTTGGTGTTATTTACAAAAACAATTGATTTTTAAAAATCAACTATGTACTTATCAACCATTCTGATATTACTTATTGTTTGAGATATTGCTATGAATGTGTGTACATGTGTATATAGCTAATCCTCATTATTCACAGAATCCACATTTGCAAATTCATCTTACTTACTAAAACTTACTAAAACTTATTTGTAACCCTGCAATAAATGCTTGTGGTAATTTTATGGCCATTTATGAACATGCAGGGTGGAAAAAAATTAGTCAACAACACAAACATTCCCAGATAAAATGATGATAATATTATTTCTTGTTTCACCTCTCATACAGTAAACAAATGTGTTTTGCATTCAATTTGCTACCTCCTCTTTTGCACTTTTTTCCTTTGTGTTGATGATTTTACTCTTTATAATGGCTGCTAGGTCTAGAGATAAAGAGTGACTAGTATTGTTAAATGCAATTTTCCTTAGAGGTGCCTTACAGATGTGTGTTAAGTTTTGTTCAGGCATTAGTTACAGTGCTTCTGGGTGTGAGTTCAGTGCAATAAATCATATGTGTATATATATATAAATCATATGTATATATATATATAATGAGTTCAATGCAATAAACCATATATATAATAATCATATATATATGTACACACAGATACATATATATGTATATAGTTGTATGTATTTAAATAGCAAGACNTTACAGTGCTTCTGGGTGTGAGTTCAGTGCAATAAATCATATGTGTATATATATATAAATCATATGTATATATATATATAATGAGTTCAATGCAATAAACCATATATATAATAATCATATATATATGTACACACAGATACATATATATGTATATAGTTGTATGTATTTAAATAGCAAGACGTTCAGAACAAGGCTATGTATTAATTAATTAATAAAATGAGGTAACCAGAGGCTCTCAGGTACCTAATCCTATATTTCCTCTAGGAGCATTTGTTCAATGTTTTCTGATTCTAAGTGATTCAATAGACCATATAAACCACAAATAATTGACAAAAACTTGATGAAAATTATTTTTGATAAAGAATTAATTTACACACTCAAGATACTCAACAAATGCAAGGAGAAACTCAAAGATATTTATAGCTAGGCCATATAATGTAAAAGCTGAAAAGCAAAGAGAAACTTGAAAGCAGCAAGAGAAAAGTGATTCACAATGTACAAGATATCCTCAATAGAATTAATTGTTTCTTTCTTATCAGAAACCACAGAGGCAGAATATAGTGGTATGACATATTCAAAGTCATAAAAGAAAAAGACTCAACCAAAAGCTCCATACTAGCACAACTATTCTTCAAAAATAAAGAAGGATTTAAGATATTTTTAAATAAATAAAGATTCAGAGTTTTCTTTTAGACTTGTTTTATTAGCAATATTAATGGGATTCAAGTGGAAATGACACACTAAATATTAACTTGATTTTTCATGGGAAAATAAAGAAGACTATAAATAGAACCTATTTATTTTTAACAAACATGTATTTATTTGTTCACTGACTAATGTAAAATATTGTTAATGCCACAAGTGTAGGAAAAATAAAGATATGCTACAGCAATAAATGGACTAACATACTTCCATTAAATTATTTTTCAAGAAATATATGATAACAAAGATGACATTCTTGATATAATAAGGTGAAAACAATAGAATTTAAGCTACAGTAAAATTAACTTGAATGTGAAAGTGTAGTCATTCAGTTGTGTCTGAGTCTTTGAGGCTTCATGAACTGTAGCCCACCAGGCTCCTCTGTCCATGGAAGTCTTCAAGCAAGGATACTATGGTGGATTGCCATTTCTTTCTCCAAAGAATCTTCCCAACCCAGGGATTGAACATGGGTCTCCCACATTGCAGGCAGTTTCTGTATCATCTGAGCCACAAGATTGTATTAAAAATAAAACAACCCATACTGTCGGGGGCCAGCGTGAGGAATCCCGCCCGTGACAAGGTCATGCGGAAGGAAGCCTGACAAACGCAAGGACATGATCAGGTTTCAGGGGTTCCCCTTGGAATCTCCTGAGCATCAGTTCAGTTCAGTTCAGTC
>SJYT01029446.1:201750-213530 GCA_006410635.1 Cephalophus harveyi | reverse complement strand
CATTGATCTCTATGTACAATCAAAGGTATAAAAGGAGATTCTAGACAATAGAGGACAGGACCAGTAGCTGGACTGGTTTCCCCCGTGTCTCCTTTACTTTAATTTCAGGCTGAATTCCCATCTGGAGCTGGGAGGCTCATCAGGTCTACTTACTTGCCCTGCCTTTTTAGATCTGTGAGAGAGAGAGAGAGCCCAAGGCGGGGCACTCTCTGATATTCAAACGGACGCCAGTGGCCTAACATAGATGGTGCAAGCTCCTTGTCTGGAGTTTTATTGGCCTTCCCCATAAACCAAGTTATTCAGCCTCTTTTCTCCACTTAATTTTCCTACTACACTATCTCTTCCTAATCTTATATTAATAAATAAATAAATCTTTCCTCGCCTATGCCGTCCATCCTTTGAATCACCCTGGATCCACCAGGGCTGGACCCCGGCACTATACACAGAATAAAATACAAGAAAGAATACACCAGATTAACTAAAATCACTTCTGGGTAAAGTTTATTTAATTATACATTTCTGAAACTTTCAAATATTCTACAGTGAACCTATATAATCTGAAAAAAGCAATGATTAAACATATCAGTGATGTAAGATCAAAAAATAGGAAGGCACACAGTTTTGTGGAAGGTTATTTGCAAAAAGAGGGAGATTTACATAGATTTGCAGCATGAAAGTAAAGAGGCAATGGAAAAGAACCAACTGACAATGAAAAGGATTAAAAATTGCTGAAACAAAGGCTTCCAGGAAACTGATAGATCTCTGGAGCACTGATGGGGAAGTTAGACCTGGAAAGGAAAGTCTGATGGAAAATAAGTAAATAAATAAAAGCTTTAGGAAGCAAATGTGAGAACCAGAACCTGAGTAGTTCATACTCTATGACTTTGATTTTCTTTCTGGGTTTCAAGAAACTATTATTGAAAGAGAAAAGAAGAGGTTGAATAATAGGTATGTGCGTGTGCTCACTCAGTCATGTCCAACTCTTTGCAAAACAGTGGACTGTTGACTGACAGGCTAATCTGTCCATGGGATTTTCCAGGCAAGAATATTGAAGTGGGTTGCCATTTCCCACTACAGGGGATCTTCCTGACCCAGGGATCAAACCCACATCTTTGTGTCTCCTGCATTGGCAGGTGGATTCTTTACCACTGTGCCACCTGGGATGTCAATAAACATGTTTTCTTATATTAAATATATAAGATATATAAATTTTTTCTTATATCTTATATCTTTGAATAGTAGATATAGAGAGACTATTTGGAGCGCTACATATTTGCTGAAGAGAACAAGAGAGAGTTGCTGAGGAAAATCAAAGATTTAACAAAGACCTGAAAGTCCATTTGAGGTCAGATCTTAACTCTGTAACAGTGGTATCCTTCTCTACAACTATTTACAATCCTCAATCAAGAATACCTATTTTTTTTAGGAACCTTCCTACATCATTGGTGGGAATGTAAATTGATGCAGGCACTCTGGAGAATAGTATGGAAGTTCCTTAAAAAGCTAAAAATAGAACTACCATATTATCCAAAAATCCCACTCCTGGACATACATTTAAACAATGCATATGCCCTAATATTCATTGCCACACTGTTTACAGTAGCCAGGGCATGGAAACAACCTAAAGGCCCATTGATAGAGGAATAAATAAAGAAGATGTGATGCATATATACAATAGAATATTATTCAGGCATTTAAAATGAATGAAATTATGCCATTTTATCAATTGCCTAGAGGGTGTCATGCCAAGTGAAGTAAGTCAAACAGGGAAAAACAAATATCATATGATGTTGCTTGTATGTGAAATTGGGGAATCTAAAAAAATGGTAGAAATGAACTTATTTACAAAACAGAAATAGAATTACAGATGTAGAAAACAAACTATAGTTCACAAGGGTGAAATAACAGAAAGAATAAATTGAGAGATTGGGACTGACATATACATACTACTATATATAAAATAGATAGCTAATAAGAGCATACGATTAGCACAGAGAACTCTACTCAATACTCTGTAATGGCCTATGTGGGAATAGAATCTAAAAAAAGAGTGGATATTTGTAATGGGTAACTGAATTACTTTGCCATACATCAGAAACTAATATAATATTGTAAATCAACTACATACCTATTAAAATTTATTTTTTAAAAAACTTGAAAAATAAGACACAGATAAAATATAAACAAATAGGCATTATGGCAATTTAAAAAATAAAAGATAAAAAATAATAACTACTTTTAATAACTATTTTTATCAAATATAATCAATTTTCCAATGTCATCTTAAAGGTATACAAAAAGTGTTTCATTTTTATATATAAACTGAATTTCAGAGTCTTTTTTTTCCATTACAGTATTGACTATAGTTTCCTGTGGTACACAGTAAGTCCTTATTTATCTGTTTTACATACAATTTATCCCCTTTCACTATCTCCTTTAGTAGCCATAAGAGTAATTTTTGTGTCTGCAAGTCAGTTTTTGTTTTGTAAATAAGTTACTACAGTTTATTATTGTATTGGATTTCATATACAAGTGATGATATGTATTTGTCTTTCTCCATCTGCCTTACTTTACTTAATGTGGTGAACTCTAGGTGCACTCATGTTGCATGTTGCTGCAAATGGCATTATTTCATTCTTTTTAAGGCTGAGTAGTATTCAAATTGCCACCATCACTGGATCATAGAGAAAGCAAGGGAACTGCAGAAAACCATCTACCTCTGTTTCATTTACTACACTTAAGCCTTTTACTGTATGGATCATAACAAACTGTGGAAAGCTCTTAAAGAGATGGGAATACAAGACCATCTTACGTGTCTTCTGATAAACCTGGATGCAGGTCAAGAAGCATCAGTTAGAGCCCTGTATGGAACAACTGATTGGTTAAGGACTGAAAAGGAGTACAATAGGATTGTCTATTGTCACCCTGTTTACTTAACCTATGCATTGAGCATATCATGAGAAATATTGGGCTGGATGAGTTACAAGCTGGAATCAAAATAGATGGGAGAAACATTAATAGCCTCAGATATGTGATGATACCACACTAATGGCAGAAAGTGAAGAGGAACTAAAGAACCTCTCGGTGAGGGTGAAGGAGGAGAGTGAAAAAGCCGGTTTAAAGCTAAATATTAAAAAAAGAAAACAAATAAGAAAAAAAAAAAAAAAAACTGACATCATGAAATTTAGCTCCATTATTTCAAGGCAAATAGAAGAGGAAAGAGTGGAAGCAGTGGAAGATTTCCTCTTCTAGGGCTCCAAGTTCACTGCAGATGGTGACTGCAGGCGTGAAATCAGAAGACTGCTTTTTAGCAGCAAAGCTATGACAAATCTAGACAATGTATCAAAAAGCAGAGATATCACTCTGCCAACAAAGGTCCATATAGTCAAGGCTATGCCGTGTGGCACTAGTGGTAAAGAACCCACCTGCCAATGAAGGAGACATAAGAGACATGGGTTCAATCCTTGAGTTGGGACGATCCCTGGAGAAGGGCATGGCAACCCACGCTATTTTATTGTTGTTACTTTAAATAAGGATTCAGTAAATCTAGTCCCTAGTCTGTTTGCTTATGGCCTGGGAGCTAAGAATATATATACATAAAGAAAAGAATGAGAAATCTGAAACAGAGGACATATGTGGCCTTCAAAACCTAAAATATTTACTATCTGACCCATTATAGAAAATCATGTGCTCATCCCTGAGTTAAGCTATCAACATTAATTTAGATTTACCACAAGGTTTACTTTTTAGATAACATCTGCCATTTTTGCATTTTCAGGTTCCATATTAGATCATTTTCTTTCTGCCTGAAGAAATCCCTTAGCATATTTTTATTGCAGTTCTGTTCACAAGACATATTTGTAGATATTTTTGTCTCATATAAAATTCTAGCTTGTCAATTATTTTTTTTGTCAATTTTCTTTTAGCTTTTGTCATCATTTCTTCTTTAAATTCAGCTGTATGTCTTATTATTGATCTTTGAAGGTAATGGATTTATTTTTCTTCTGGTTGTTTTCAAGATTTTTCTCTTTATCTTTGGTTGTCTGATACAGTAACGTGCTATAGTTATTTTTTTTAATCTAGTATTTATTGCTTGAAAATTTTAGCATTTCTTGAATCAGCAATGATGTCTTGAAAGCAATGATATCTGTGGAATTCTCTCTCCTCCTTTACATGAAACTCCAATTACATTTTAAATGTTTTTCACCAAGTTTCCACATGCTTCTTATGATCTTTTAAATTTTCCATTTGCTTTCTTGCACTTTAATATTTTTTTTGCTTTAATATTTTCTAATGATCAATCCTGTAATTCTTTTTCTTCTATATCTAATATGCTAATCAGCTTACCTATTGAATTTTTTTCCATTTACATGTATGTACATATATAACCCACTTTTCTGGTAAAATTGCATTTTTCAGATATATATATATATTTCTAACATTTTTCTTTTCTGCAATAATTTTCTGTTTTATTTTGACTATTTCAAGCTTATAATTAATGCCATTGCAGATATTCTGTATATTTGTTTCTAAAGTTTTGTGCTCTTAATTTAAATTATGGCAATTTATCTGTCTTTTTCCTGAGCAGTTTTGATTGGGCACTAGCCATTGTGCCTTGAGATGACAGAAATACTATTTTCCACCAGGAAATACTTACATTTAATTCTCATAGATATATGGGAATTAGCAATTTCAAATGAATTATTTTAGTTTGTTCAGAGATTAAGGTTATATCATTCCAGATTAAACTCCTGTCAGAAAAATCTACTTCTGGTTAAGTCTCATCTCTCTGGTTTTCCTTCTTATAGCTTTTTGAGCTCAAAATTCTTTACTGCATTTGTTTAGCTTTCTGAGACCTACAAACAATTTTTATTTCTATACGTGGTTCATTTTTATAGTTGTTTTCAATGTTTTTATCTTTTTGATTAGTATTAATGACCTATTATGTATAAATTTAAGAAACAGAACTCCCATGAAGGCATTGGCAGGAACTGATTTGGTAAGCACTGGGCTGCTTAGGAAGTGCTTTAAGATTTGATTCAGCTCCTTGACATTCCCCCTGAATAAGTTATTGAAGGTCACAGTCCATAGTGATCAAGATTGATCTGAGAGTCATTATTTCCATGGTCATGTCTTTCTTAATGAGGATGTTTAGAGAATCAGAGAGTATCTACATGAGCTTTTATTTCCCTTTTAATAAACTGCCTCTCCAGTACATAAGTTACTCATAAAACTGCATATTATGAATATACGTAGTGTGTTACCTTGTGTAAAATAAGTTCTTTTTATTTTTTGCATATTTAGAACTTCCCACAAACCACAACTTAGCTTTGCAACTTATGGTACAGTAAAATAATTCATGGAAGCTAGCATAGTGGTAGTTGTGAGTTTTAACTAAAGCAAGAATCCATAGTGGAACCCAGAATTACATAGGTGGTCAGGATATTCACATGATGTTGGAGATAACCTGAGCTTAGATGGTAAGGGAAATGCATGTGGAAGTATCTTTTGAATGTCTCTCACATCTTTCCAATACCTCTTGGGTGTGATTTCCCAGGTTTCATTTGTGTTTCATTTGTTCTGTGCCAGATTATCCTCTTCTTTCTCTGGTCAATTCTCAGTCATCTGAAATGGAAGAAAAAGGATGAATAGATGGAAAAGTATTCACAAGGTAATGACAACCTGCTGTGTGTGATTCTAGCAAGACATTTAAACTTATTTGAGTCTATTGTGTTGATTTATCCAGTCAAGTTAAATATATGATGCAGCCTACCAAATATGTGATCTTGTAATGGCATGTAATCTTGGTATTTAAACACTGAGAGATAACATGTGATCAATAGCACTCAGGCCAGGTCTACATGTGTAACAAAAACCAGATCACATCACTGTCAAGATAATTAGAATAATAAAGTAAACATAGTAAGTAGTATCATTTGTTAATTCTTATCATTAATGCTAACAGCAACAACAATTAGAAGTGAGTATTTTGCTGAAATTCTACACAGGGTTTAGGGCAGAGATTGGAGTGATTCAAATATGTCCCATTAAGTAAGATACATCATATTTAGCATGATAAGCATAGAAAATTGAAGGTTATTTGTGTATTATAAAGTGGTAAGTGTTAAATAATAAAAATTATTCAAACAGTATAGATAGCCATTTAAAAACACTGAGTACAAGGGTAGAAATAAGAATGGAATGTTTTTTCAAAACTCTTAAGTTTTAAAAAATTATGATAGAGGATTTGCTACACTGGAAATCAGAAATGATCAAGATAAAAAGCAATGACTAAAAGTTTGAAAAGAAAAAAAAATTTGAAAAGATATCAATAACATAAGAGGATGACTTGATTAGTTTAGCTGAAGACAGAGAATTGAGATGTGATTACTAACTTGTAATAAAAGAGGGATTTGAATAAAGAAGTCATGAATGCTGTTAAACATAATATAAACAAATGAATAACTACAGATTATGTGATGTGTCTGTTTTATGATATACTTCAGTCTGGCATATCATTTTTAAACATATGTATCTATAATAATCCCACTTGAATTGTGTGAAAACTTTATTAAAGTAATGCATCTAGTAGGCTGATGGTCCCACTTGACTTCAAATAAACAGAAGTTCTAGGGAAAATTGTTGTACAGAGATACATGGGGAACTTCCTTACCTTAGCAACTAATGTTGGCAGGCTGGTCCATGGGAATTGTTCCCTTCTTTTGTTTTCCATCATATAGATAGTGAAATAAATTCACATATAGATTCAGAATAAGTTGCATGGCTTTGTTTTTGTTTCTATGTTTCATTAGTTAATAATACATTTCAGTGAGTTCCTCTGCTTAACTCATCCTGAGTCCTTTATGTGTCCCATGAAATGATTAGGCCATCTCAAGAATAGCAAAGCAGCTGTTTCCTGTTGAAGGCACTTGATGTTGCTCAAACAATGCCCCAGTGCTCTCTGTAATTTCATAAAAAAGTCAGGGAGGGTGGAGCTCTTTCTGCTGCTGCTGCTAAGTCACTTCAGTCGTGTCCGACTCTGTGTGACCCCATAGACGGTAGCCCACCAGGCTCCCCTGTCCCTGGGATTCTCCAGGCAAGAACACTGGAGTGGGTTGCCATTTCCTTCTCCAATGCATGAAAGTGAGAAGTGAAAGTGAAGTCGCTCAGTCGTGTCCGACTCAGCGACCCCATGGACTGCAGCCCACCAGGCTCCTCCGTCCATGGGATTTTCCAGGCAAGAGTACTGGAGTGGGGTGCCATTGCCTTGATGTGCATAATGGAAACTTTTTCTGTAAAGAGAAACGAGCACTGTTGCTTTGCCATTTGCATATAGATTCCTCTCCTACTGCTACCTGAGAAAATTAAGAGCTTCCACCCTATGAGTTTCTTAAACATGTTTTTGAGAATGTCCACATTTATGTCAGCACTTTTTCGACATCCTAATGACGCCTTTGCGAGGACTGTGACATC
This sequence comes from Cephalophus harveyi, assembly GCA_006410635.1. Taxonomy (NCBI): domain Eukaryota; kingdom Metazoa; phylum Chordata; class Mammalia; order Artiodactyla; family Bovidae; genus Cephalophus; species Cephalophus harveyi. The sequence goes on along the minus strand of SJYT01029446.1, from coordinate 206,057 downwards.
TGTATGGCTTGTTACCAGCCTAATGAAAAGTTGCTTTAGGTGTCAAAATAAATCTAAGAATGTTCTACATTTTAGCTGACTGTAATATATCATCATGGCCTGCTTAAGTGGTATAAACTGCAACATGATAAAGTTGCTAACAAATACCTATGAGAACGAGTAGCTGTGATAATAGGCATTCAGTGTAAGGATAATATAGTAGCAATAAAAATTACAATAACCAAAGGTTATATATGATACTTTTTAATGGAGTTCTTGGCTAACTGAGCTTTCTTCAACAGTAGACACCTAGGTAGGGTGGTTCATTATAAACTTTCTTCTTTCTTCTCACTTGGAATAATACTAGTGAATTCATTCCTCAGGTCTTGAGATTCTCCTTTATTTAAATTATATATCTCGGGGATTGGATTGAGTCTTAACTGTACTTACAGGGAAAGCTCCAAATTGATTTTCCCTAAAATCACCATGGATTCAATGATTTCGTGATTTTTGAAATGAACATAGTATTTCCTACAAACTGAAGGACAGAACACTAAAATTATGTAAATGGAATATATCCACCCACATTCAGTCATTTTGTGATCACATAGTGACTTCTTTCTCCTAGACTGGAGTCTCAACACTTCTAAAACTCACATTCTTACCTACAACTGCACTTGACATCATGTTATGCTTGTTGTTGGGGCCCTCTTAGACCTACTGAAAGTGCTAGTCACTCAGTCATTTTTGACACTTTGTGACTTCATGGATGTAACCCACGAGGCTCCTCTGTCCATTAACTTTTCAGGAAAGAATACTGAGGTGGGTTGCCATTCCCTTCTCCAGTGGATGTTTCCAACCCAGGGATTGAACCCGCCTCTCCTTTATTGCAGGTGGAGTCTACCTTCAAAGCCACCAGGGAAGGCCAGGACCTACTGAAGCCATACCCGTTTGTTCTTCCCCGACCACTATCCATATAAAATGCCTTCACTCCTGAAAACTTCCCTATAGTCTAAGGGAGAGGGGTTTTGTTTTGTTTTGTTTTGTTTTGTTTTTTCTTTTTCTGTATGAATACCTGTGGAAGAGATGCCACAGGATGCTCATCCTATAGTCACTCATTAGGCCAGAGTTCTCTAGTTATTGTAGAGAAAACCCTTTTATCCAACATAATCAGTCACTGTGGTAAGTTTGTTAATTGAAAGAGTTAAAATATGAAATGATTTTTTAAGGATATACTCTTTAAATTATTTATTCTAACTTAAAACAGAGATGCATAAAATAACTCAATTTTTTTTGGTATTGTCCACACCCTAATTTGAGTATAAACCAGGTGATTATCAGTTCAGTTCAGTTCAGTTGCTCAGTCGTGTATGACTCCTTGTGACCCCATGAACCGCAGCACACCAGGCTTCCCTGTCCATCACCAATTCCCGGAGTCCACCCAAACCCATGTGCATCAAGTTGATGATACCATCCAACCATCTAATCTTCTGTCACCCCCTTCTCCTCCTGCCTTCAATCTTTCCCAGCATCAGGGTCTTTTCCAATTTGTCAGCTCTTCACATGAGGTGACCAAAGTATTGGAGTTTCAGCTTCAACATTAGTCCCTCCAAAGAACACCCAGGACTGATCTCCTTCAGGATAGACTGGTTGGATCTCCTTGCAGTCTAAGGGACTCTCAAGAGTCTTCTCCAACACCACAGTTCAAAAGCATCAATTCTTTGGTGCTCAGCTTTCTTCACAGTCCAACTCTCACATCCATACATGACCACTGGAAAAACCATAGCCTTGACTAGATGGACCTTTGTTGGCAAAGTAATATCCCTGCTTTTGAATATGCTATCTAGTTTGGTCATAACTTTCCTTCCAAGGAGTAAAGTGAAAGTGAAGTCACTCAGTCGTATCCAACTCTTTGCGACCCCATGGACTGTAGCCTATCAGGCTTCTCCAGCCATGGGATTTTCCAGGCAAGAGTGCTGGAGTGGATTGCCATTTCCTTCTCCAGGGGATCTTCCTGCCCCAGGAATCGAACCTGGGTCTCCCGCATTGCAGGCAGATGCTTTACCAGTATCTTTTAATTTCATGGCTGCAATCACCATCTGCAGTGATTTTGGAGCACCCCAAAAAATAAAGTCTGACACTGTTTCCACTGTTTCCCTATCTATTTGCCATGAAGTGATGAAACCGGATGACATGATCTTACTTTTCTGAATGTTGAGCTTTAAGCCAACATTTTCACTCTCCTCTTTCACTTTCATCAAGAGGCTCTTTAGTTCTTCACTTTCTGCCATAAGGGTGGCGTCATCTGCATATTTGAGGTTATTGATATTTCTCCCAGCAATCTTGATTCCAGCTTGTGTTTCTTCCAGTCCAGCGTTTCTCATGATGTACACTGCATATAAGTTAAATAAGCAGTGTGACAATATACAGCCTTGACATACTCCTTTTCCTTTTTGGAACCAGTCTGTTGTTCCATGTCCAGTTCTAACTGTTGCTTCCTGGCCTGCATCAGTAGTTTGAGCATTCTTTGGCATTGCCTTTCTTTGGGATTGGAATGAAAACTGACCTTTTCCAGTCCTGTGGCCACTGCTGAGTTTTCCAAATTTGCTGGCATATTGAGTGCAGCACTTTCACAGTGTCATCTTTCAGGATTTGAAATACCTCAACTGGAATTATAATTTATCACTATTTTCCTTGCATAAACTCTGTTAATGCATTATTTATGATTTCTAGATTGAGATTCTTTAAAATGGAGCAACATCTGAAATATATTTGTGTAAATTTACATTTTTTTTCCTCCAACATTTATCATTGTCTCGCCTTGACTAAATTGGAGAGTGGTATTATGTGGCAGCTTTTTGGGACTAAGAAATTGATTTTAATGAATCTTTCTATGCAGCTGTATTATTTTTATATTTCTGCATAACAAATTACCCCAAACTGAGATACTTAAAACAATACTCATTATCTTATAGATTTTGAAGGTCAGGACTCTTGACATAACTTATACTTGGATTCTCTGCTCAGAGGCCCACTAAGCTGACATCGAAGCGTCAGTCACCCGATTTTATCATCTGAGGAAAGAATCATCTTTGAAGTTCCTTCAGGTTTTTGGCCAAAGTTACTTCCTTGTGCTTTGTGACTGATGCTCTTGGCTTCTTACTGGCTTTTTGCTGAAGGGGACCTTCAGGTTGTAAAAACTACCCCGCTAGTTCTTTGCTACATGGTTTTCCCCACCGGTTGTTTTCTAAAAGACTCTGCTTCTTTAAGGCCAGTGTAAGAATCTCTATCTCTAGTGAGCTAAGATGGAGTCTTTTGTAATGTCATAGAATCATAGGAGAAACATGCCATCACTTTTGCCACATAGCATAACCTAAGCAGAGGAATGGTTTCCCCTCAGCTTTGTCATATTCTGTAGGTTAGAAGCAAATTACAGTTTCTACCTGCACTTAAGGTGAGAGATTATACAAGAGTATGAGTCACTAGGGATGACCTTAGGTTATGTCCATTATAAGCGTTCAAATTAAACTACTTTTCTTAAAATTAACACCTGTATTTTTATATGCATCTTTCATCAGTTAATATAACATACAACTAAATTGAATAATTAGAATGTCACATAATATGCATTGAATAGACTTGAAGCTAAATACAACTGAGTCTTGGAAAGCATACAACTCAATCAATTAGAGTAAGTTTTCAGTTTACTAAAGGACTCCATATATATGCTTTACAGAAAGATTTGACAGTGTGTGTAAAGTCAATAAGTCCATGTAAGTGTGACAGTTCAGAGAATTTCTTTTAATTGGTAGTAATCCACTTCAGGTTATGGCTCATGATTTTATATGCACATACACACATTACACATATTGAGCTTTGTATACAGCAAACTATCAAAAACAGTGACTAGACAAAGAAAGCTGGCAAAGCACTACAATACAAGTGCCATGCCACTATTTAGAGGGAGTAATTGGAATATAAAAAATGATGAAAATTTGATATTCTGCTGGTAAATCATAACATATTTGAGCTAATGGGAATATTAGGTGACATCTATTAAAGCAGAGACATTACATTTCCTACAAAGGTCCATCTAGTCAAGGTTATGGTTTTTCCAGTGGTCATGTATGGATGTGAGAGTTGGACTGTGAAAAAAGTTGAGCATCGAAGAATTGATGCTTTTGAACTCTGGTGTTGGAGAAGACTCTTGAGAGTCCCTTGGACTGCAAGGAGATCCAACCAGTCCATTCTGAAGGAGATCAACCCTGGGATTTCTTTGGAAGGAATGATGCTAAAGCTGAAACTCCAGTACTTTGGCCACCTCATGC
>SJYT01029446.1:178818-201485 GCA_006410635.1 Cephalophus harveyi | reverse complement strand
CTGCTGCTGCTGCTGCTGCTGCTGCTGCTAAGTCACTTCAGTCATGTCCAACTCTGTGCAACCCCATAGACGGCAGCCCACCAGGCTCCGCTATCCCTGGGATTCTCCAGGCAAGAACACTGGAGTGGGGTCTCATTTCCTTCTCCAATGCATGAAAGTGAAAAGTGAAAGTGAAGTCACTGAGTTGTGTCCAACTCTCAGCGACCCCATTGACTACAGCCTATCAGGCTCCACCGTCCAAGGGATTTTCCAGGCAAGAGTACTGGAGTGGGGTACCATTGCCTGGCATGCTGCAATTCATGGGGTTGCAAAGAGTCAGATACGACTGAGCGACTGAACTGAACTGAACTGACTGATTCTACCTATCTCTTTTTATAAGTATGGAAACATAGACCAAGGGAAGTTATCATTGAATCAATACTGCATGCCTACTTTATTTATAAGTTCACTATAATAAGGAAAGAGAGAGACATAAGCCAAGTGCTGTGAGATTATGATGAAGCACATGCATGGTTATGTCAGAAGCAGAGACTTAAGGAAAGTTAAATGTGGGATATTGGAGCTGGGCCCAGAAGAACTGAGACTGAGAAAGAGGGGAAAATGAAGAAAAACTTAGTCTTGATGGAAAATACAGAATTAGCTGAAGCACAGAGGCATGAAAACTTCAGAGTTTACTCAGAAATCATAAAGTGAAAGCTCTCATTTTTAAAAAAAAGGGTATTTTAAAGGAAATAAGATATTCCTCAAAACATCAAAAGTCTGTAAATTTAAAGTGAAATTTTAAAGGGTCTTAGACTCCATGCAAAGTAATATGAATAATATTATCTAATATAGAATTATATTCATAAGAGATTTTTAAGTAATAGTATGATCATTGGTGTTAGGAATACACTTATAGATGTAGTTTCTGAGATGAACTTGAAGAGAGAGATAACAGAAGATCTCAATATACTCTAAGCCCAAGTGTGACCCTCATCTTGAACTGACGTCACAGTGGATGGGAAATCCAAGTGGAATTAACCTCAAAGCTCAGAGTTCTTAAAGGGGCATAATTGTGAGTATTGAATCCTCATGGGATAAAGACAAGTGGAGCAATGGCTTCCAGAAAGCTTTAAAAACTTTCATTGATATTGTAGGTATGATCAAGATGTCAATCAGTGATGGTGACAGGTGATGTGGACTGTATAATTGGAAATAGGCCTCGAAGAAAAGAGAATTAGAAGAGAAGCCAATAGTGAGCAGCATTAGGGAGCAGTCATGTGGACCTAAGCTCACTTTTGGCCCTGGGGGAATGCTTACGGGGGAATGAAAAGCTGCAGCTTAGAGGTCATAAGAAATGGTGCTTAAAAAAAAAAGTTAATATTTTTGAGTGGTTGAAGAGGTAGAAACAATAATAAGAATAGTTGGAAGATAAAGGATAATTTCTATGTATGAAAGATGTGTTCCTGAGTGTATTGCACAGGTTTAGAAGTTGACGCAGACAGAATGAGGTTGAGATAAAACAGTGACCATTAATTTTTAAGTTCAAACTAAAGTTTAGATCCTCTCATTTAAACACCATATTAAATAGTTGCATGACTTATAGCTAAAAGTAATATCCATTAGCTGTCTTTTCATCACAAGACATAAACTTGTTTAAACTTCAGCTGGATGACATCATGAAACAAGCATTGTTAGAATATAATTGATATTGTAATATTTCTGAAAATGTGTTTTCTTGTAGTGGGGTCAACACTGGTTCTGTTAACTAAATAACTCCATATGGAAATTCTGCATACATACTGTTTACTTCAAACCATTTCTTCTTTGTAACCCCACCATCAGTTCAGTTCAGTTCAGTCACTCAGTCATGTCTGACTCTTTGCAACCCCATGAATCGCAGCAGACCCACCATATTGTTAAGTAAATCCAAATGATACCTTCTTGAGCTATCAAAGCCATTTGTTGACAGAGAAAAAGAGAGAGAGAGAGAGCTCAATCTTACTGTCCTTCCTTAACTTTTTTCCTTCCAAACATACCTACACATTGTGTATTTCCATTAACATTTACAATGCAACCTTACATTGTCTAATGATTCTACTATTCATTTAGGACTGTGTGTTGTGAATAACACCCTCTGTTACTTATTTACTTGTTTCATTGTTTTGTTTCCCCCCACCCCCCGCAAATTAACTCCTTAAAACTCAGTTGTAATTGAGAACATACTAGCTCAGTTTTCTCCCCTTCTAGAAAATTCCATCCTCAGACCTATTGCTTACTTTGATTCCACTCTATTCTAATTTTGCTATACTTCTTGAAAGAGCTATCTACACTTTATCATTAAAAATTTGCATTTTTTCCCTTAAATCAGTTCCTAAGAGTGAGTTAGTCAAAAGCCTTATAATTTTTTTTTTCTATTTTAAGTCTTCCTTGAAAGTTCTTCACAATCTTTCACTGAAAAGAAATTGATTCTTGATTTTCATTTCCTTCCTGTAGATTTTTTTTTACTTTTCTCTATTTTTCCAATATATTTCTATATTGCTTTATAGCATTTTAAACTTAAACTTATTGTTGACTAATATTGAAACTTAAAGCTATCCTGTGCTTTTGTTTTCTCATTTGTTGGCTCTTTTAACAGATATGAACACAAGACAACCTAAATTTATTTTATAAAATTAGACGGTTGTTTGCCCACATTCTGCTTTTATATAAGTAAATAGGAGTTCTGTTAGGGGTTGATTAGGAAGTGAGAGTGAGATCCTCAAATTATAGCCAAAGTGTTGCTATTCCCAGGCATACCTTGTTAAAACACAACCACATAGTCATTGTCTCTTTGTTCATTCTTTTCCGTTAATGCTTCATGGTCTTTCCCTATTTTGCTTACTGCTTTATTCTAGAAAGCATCTTGCACATATTTGATGCCTAATAAATATCTATTAAATGATTAAAATAGATTAAATATCTGTTAAACAGACTTTCTTTTCTACCACTCTCCTCTCTCTCTTAGCTTAATGAAGAGCCTTCAAAACTTTCCAAAGTAGCTTCAGATAATGCTTCCTCATTCCATTATAGTTTCACTTTTAGATTTTTCCTTTAATAAGGTTGATTTGACACCTTTTCTTTATGTTTCTGCTTGTTTTGTAATTTTCTAGGTGGATTCTTTTAGAGAAACATTCGGTTTTCTAAAAGCTGCTTCTCGTGTTATGATGGCCCTCAATCCCCATAACCATTGATTATCTTTTGTTGAAGAATTTAGGTATTGAGGTGCTAAAAGCTGTATAAATTGTTAATGAAATGGAGACACTTGGATGCATAATTCAATTGTATTAGATGAATAGGTCAGATATGTTAGAGCCACAGCACTGGCAATAGATGGGAGATTTCTTCAGCACTACTAAAATACAGGGCTGAGAGAGTTACTGGTGTTACAACTAGGATGAATTACTGCGACCAGCCGAGATATAATAACGGTATGAATTATTGAATTGGCATCTTCCTGAGACAGCTTTGGTCACAGCCTTGCTATGTTCTGGAGATGATAGAAGGAGATTTGTGTGATGTAAATTTATAATCAAAGGGTGTTCAGGATGAAAGATGACCTCCAAGGTTATGAACCTGAGCAGGAGACTGCATCATCACATGAAAAAGAAACAGTAAAATATGAAGCATTCTTCAGTTACTAGTTGGAAGTCAAAGAAACTCTACTCTCTTACAAATTTAACACTAGAAAAGTTTCAGATAGGTAGAGATAGAATATAAAATAGTGATATAATTATGCTTTGGGTGGTGGAGGTGAGGAAAGCAGATCAGTACAATATTATAAAATATATTTCTTGAAATTCTACCTAAGACAAGATTAACAACTAATAAAACTTTTGGGTTTTGAGGAGCACAGAGACCTAAAGTTATACACACACAAACACACTACATTTACCTGGCAAATACTTAGGCAATTTGAGTCCCATATATGGTTAGAAGTGGGATATTTTGTTAATGTACTGATGGCTTCAAGTAGATCAAAGGGATACCATTATTTTGGAAAAATATACTCTGATCCTGCTGACTGGAAGCATCTTTTTTCTTCTGAGCTCAGCTAACTGTGCAAGAGGAACCCAAACAGGCTGAGAGCACATTCCTTTGCCATCACTTCTTGACACACTGAGTGATGGAGATGGATCTGGGAGGCAGCATCTCCTTCTGAAAACAAAGTAGCCTTTTAAAAGGGCTGTTAAACTGCTGTCTCTTGTTTGATTATTCTGTCCTCAGTAAAGTCCTTTATTTTTTATTACTAAATGGTCATTTTTATGGATGACATTATTTTCATTCGATGACTGTTTCAAGAAACAATAGGTCAAAAGCAGCAAACTATAGGCCAGAGCTGGGACTATGAAGAAAATTATCCCAAAAAATAGACCATGGTCAGTTCAGTCTAAAAGAGCCTTCTCCAGGAAACTGTCAGAAAATTCAGGGAAAGTTTAGGGAAAATCTCTTATAGACATGGTTTTAATTTAATGTAATGAAATAGTAATGCATAGATTTATACCATGCAATAAGACATTTTTATGTCTATACATAATTTCAAATTACATATGAAAAATACAGTAACTCAAATTAATGCATTTCTAACATATGATCAATTGCATTGCATTTCCTGGCTGTTAAAATTGTGTTTTATAGCATCAATAACAAATGTAATAAAAGGTATTTCCTTATTAGGTCCTTCATTTTATTTTATTTTTTTAAGAAAGGCAATAACATAAAATTGCTATCTTCAAAGTTACTTTCTTTTTAAAAATGACTTAATTGTTCTTATATTGTATAATAAAGAGAAGAGACGTTATTGACAAAATTAATTCCAAAAACACCCCACACTATTCTGCTCTTTTATTTTCTTCTAAGACAACAGAGATACATCAAAGACAATTGAAAAATAGTCCTAGAAAAAGAACTTATTATTACTTATACTGTCAGAATCAGTAAAATGCAACCTCCTTGGTTTATTCACTTGAAGATATTTAAATCACTGCTCTTTTAGTTTTAATAATTCATTGTTTTCAGATTTTATTTACTTAAATAGAAAGTGTTTAAAACTTATACTCAAAAGAACTAATATTTAGCTTGTCTGTATTTTTTCATCTCCAATGAGTATTCTGCTTTCTTTCCCATTGCATGCACAGAGGTTCTCAGCCATTCTTTTCCCTCTGCTGTTCCCCAGCCTAGAGAAAATAAAGTTTCTCATACAAGAAGAAAGGAGATAATTCAATAAAATAATTTGTAAAGGGGCTAAGAATTTTCTCATTCCCTAACAATTGGAGAGAATTGATTTCTTTTTAGATTGAGAATAATACTAATTTTAAAATTCTGTTTCCAAAGTTCTGAATGCTTATTCTGTGGAAGCCAAGACTTGTTTATATCCTCATGTCACCTAGTGAACTCTACAGCCTTGATAGTTATAAAGAGGTAAGTAGCCATAAAAGTGACTATATTCAAAAAGTCCAGAAAAGAAAAATATATTTGACAAAAGACACAGGATTAAGTATTTTGTGCTATAGTCCACTAAACATTAATTCTATATAATTTTAAAATGAAAATAAACCTACCATTGAAGTCTACTAAGATGACTTGTTGCTCAGTTGGTAAAGAATCTGCCTGCAGTGCAGGAGACCAAGGCTCGGATCCCCAGGTTGAGAAGATCCCCTGGAGAAGGAAACGGTAACCCACTCCAGTATTCTTGCCTGGAGAATTCCATGGACAGAGGAACCTGGTGGGCTACAGTCCAAGGGGTCCCAGTAATTGGACACAACTTAGCAACTAAACCACCACCGAGATTGGCTTGAAATGGCGTTTTCTGGTCTAGGCATCTATGGAACATTAGGGATTATTCTCATCATAATTATCAGTGACCTTGTGACCTGAACCCACTATGGACAATGTCCAGTGCTATATGCTGAAATTCCTGCTTTGTTGGAATATGAAATCCATCTAAAGAAAAAAAAAAAAACTCTTACACAGGTAACAGTACATGATGAAAGTAAAAGTCGCTCAGTCGTGTCCGACTCTTTGCGACCCAATGGAATAGTCCATGTAATTCTCCAGGCCAGAATACTGGAGTGGATAGCCAACCCAGGGATCGATCCTAGGTCTTCCTCCTTGCAGGCAGATTCTTTACCAGCTGAGCCACAAGGGAAGCCCACAGTACATGATAGTAGATACTAAGATTCATGATGAAGAGCCAGGATAGGATTCATTATATAAAATATGTTTTAAATTCCATTCACTGAAAATGCATCCCATTCCTTTCATTCTTATTTTTTTTCCTAATATGTCGATTCACAGTTGGAGTATTTCCTTTTACTGGCGCATCATTTTGAATTGAAGAGTTGTATGAGGATACGTTTCCCCCACTCACTTAGCTGATGTGCTCACCTCCTAGGAGCAAACATTTTCTAGATTCTCTCATTTCTCAGAAACCCATGGATGAGCCTGGCAATTGACATCTTTAAATTACTGATGACCTGTAGTATTAATCCTTTCACCTTGCTAAGGCATGCCTGCTCGGCCATGGTAATCAGGCTTTTTTGCTCATCATAATCCCATTAACAAATTGAAAGATAGAACAAGACTTTTTTTTAAACAATCCCTCTGACAGGAAGCAGTGCAAAGGGGTTATAATTATGGATTATGTCTTTTATTATACATTGGAGCAAGCACACATTAGCCTAATTAAAAACACAGTGTGAATATTCAACTGCATCGAGCTGCAAATGTTTAAGGGCTGTCTGTAACAGCTGAAAATGTATTTTGGTCTCATAGCAAACCTCGTCAAGTTGTATGGAAAACTGACTTCAGGCATTGAAGATTGCACATTTTTGTGTTGGCAGATTTACCGAGATCCCATCTTGTAAAACACTTTCTAATCTAGGACGCAGAGACAAAGCATAGCTGAATGAAGGATTATGAAATGAGGCTTTGCTGAGGTCTAGTAACGGAAAGAAGTCAGATCCTCAGTTTCACTAACTATCCCAATCTGATTTCAGTTTCACTAAATATACCAAACTATCTTTAGAAGAATTCTTGAGTGAACAAAAATCTACCCCAGACCAAGGCAGAAAACACTGTTTCAACACTTTAAGAAGCTACCTGATTGTAAGCTTCCAGTGCTGACTTGGAATCATAGAACTGTAGAACTGGATTCACACATAGCTAGGCAACACAGTTCAGTTCTAAAATTAGACTGAAGATCCAACAGGTGAAATGACTTGTCTAAATACATGGGGCAGACAGACAGCAGAGTTGGACCAGAATTTTGTTGTTCAGTTACTCAGTCATGTCCAACCCTTTGTGAACCCATGGACTGGAGCACACCAGGCTTCCCACTATTTCTCAGAGTTTGCTCAAACTCATGTCCATTGAGTCAATGATGCCATCCAACCATCTTATCATCTGTCATCCCCTTCTCCTCCTGCCCTCAAACTTTCCCAGCATCATGGTCTTTACCAGTGAGTCAGCTCTTCACATCAGGTGGCCAAAGTATTGTTACTTCAGTTTCAAGAGTCATTTCAATGAATATTCAGGGTTGATTTCCCTTTGGATTGACTGATTTGATCTCCTTGCTGTCTAAGAGACTCTCAGGAGTCTTCTCCAGCATCACAATCCAAAATCATTGGTTCTTTGATGCTCAGCCTTCTTTATCTACAAACATTTGATTAGGGTGCTCATTGCATAATCAGAGTTTGCTCAAACTCATGTCCATTGAGTCAATGATGCCATCCAACCATCTTATAATCTGTCATCCCCTTCTCCTCCTGCCCTCAAGCTTTCCCAGCATCATGGTCTTTACCAGTGAGTCAGCTCTTCACATCAGGTGGCCAAAGTATTGTTACTTCAGTTTCAAGAGTCATTTCAATGAATATTCAGGGTTGATTTCCCTTTGGATTGACTGGTTTGATCTCCTTGCTGTCTAAGAGACTCTCAGGAGTCTTCTCCAGCATCACAATCCAAAATCATTAGTTCTTTGATGCTCAGCCTTCTTTATCTACAAACATTTGATTAGGGTGCTCATTGCATAACTCCAGGAAACACTGATTATGAAAACTATGATGAACAACCTGTAGAGTCCCTTGCCAAAGCTCTAGAAGTTTCTATGGTTCACAGTTCACTTTATGACCTAATATCTTTTTAATCTACCTCATTTAAGTATTGAATTTTCTCCACTTTTCATCAGGATAAATCTCTTCTATCTGTGACTTAAATTATTTTTATTGAAATTGTATTCTCCTTATTTTACCATCAGATGCAATACTTCTTTAAAATGTGCCATTATGCTTTTGACATCTAATAAAAACTATTTTCCTCTTTCAGGTAAGTATTGAGCCTTAGTTCAGAAAGTGCACTGTTAATGACTTAGCTTTAATGCACTAAAATATCAGTGTGATTCATATGTGCACCAAAGCTAAATTTAAGGTCACTGAGCAGTGATGGGTAGTGATGTAACCTTTCCAGTATGTAACACTACGGCAAGAAGAACTCAGAGTATGGTACATGCTGTCATTTGCTTGTATTGGCAACACAGTGACTGGGTCTAGGTCATGGCATCAAAACAGCATTGGATCTTTCCTAAACGTGCTACCTAAGTATGAATCAAATTCCTTCTCCTGCTCTAAGTCTGTATTCTGAGCTACATCATCTTGTACCTGAAAGATGCCAATAGTCTCTGCATTGATTGAGTTTTTGCACAGCTGCCTACCTTTAACCCATTTTCCACAAAGCAGTCATCAGATAGTCTTAAAATACAAATCTCATTATATCTCTTTCCTTTAAACTATTTCAGTAGCTGACTAATGCCACTAAAATAGAGACCAAGTCCTTTACCATTGCTTCCAAGGTCAGGCCAGTTCTTCTGACCCTTTCTTTGCCTTGGTCTGCTCTACTCCCACCACCACGGTCACCATTCTTTTCCATCCATGCACCAAGATACTTCCTGTCCCAGAAACTTTGGATCAGTAATTTTCAATCCCTAGAGAGGTTTTCTGTTGCTTTTGTAAAAATCAAATCTTTATCTTTCAAGTTTCAGCATAAATATCATTTCATTAATGACTTCCTGTTCCCATCTTGTAATTCCACCCCATATCCTAGGTAAGGCATTGTGTCATGTGCTTTCCAGGGTTTATTATCATTATAATTGAACAACATTCTGTGTAACTATTAATTTAATATTTATCTATTCTCTTAGATTAAAAGTTCCATGAGATCCCAGATCCAGTTTTTTTTCATCACCCTGTTCCCAACATAGGGAACAGTGACTATCAGTTCAGTTCAGTTCAGTCGCTCAGTCATGTCGCATAGCGCATAAAAGTGAAAGTGAAAATGAAAGTCACTCAGTTCTATCTGACTCTTTTCAATCCAGTGGACTATACAGTCCATGGAATTCTGTAGTCCAGAATACTGGAGTGGGTAGCCTTTCCCTTCTCCAGGGTATCTTCCCAACCCAGGGATCGAACCCAAGTTTCCCACATTGCAGGTTGATTCTTTACCAGTGGAGCCACAAGGGAAGCCCAAGAATACTTAAGCAGGCAGCCTACCCCTTCTCCAGGGGATCTTCCCCACCAGGGATTGAACCAGGGTCTCCTGCATTGCAGGTGAATTCTTTACCAGCTGACCTGTGAGGGAAGCCCATACAAAGCACATAACAGACATATAATAAATACTGTGGACACACGTTGGGTAGGAAGTAATGAAATCAAGTCTCTGAGACTGCAGGGCACTTGCACATCCTAGTCCATCTGCTTGAAATAATCTCCTTTCTACTTTACTTTAATGTCTGTTAAACCTTCAGAGCCTAGTGCAAATATCATCTCATAATGATTTGCATACTGAGGCTAATTCTCTCTGTTGGGCTCTTGTGGTAGCTTTCACTACCATTTATAGCATTTTTCATGATAATTTGATGTTTAATTGTGCAAAAGTTTTATCGTTATCTTGCTTGCACTTAAGCTTAAAGAACACAATTTACATGAAATTCTGCTTACCAATGTGCTAGGTTTTCAGGACAGTATCTGAAAATATTTCAGAAAATATTTATGAAATGGCTAAAGTAATGAATATTCAGTAAGTGCCTTTATGGGATTAAGATGTCCATTCTGAAAACAGTTTTTACTTACCATCATAGTAGTTATGTGTGTGTGTATGTGAATGTTTGTGTGTTAACACTAGGGCACTCCAGAACTCAGTAGGATAACTCACTGTTTTACTGAACAGAGAGTCTTTGATGCACATGTTAAAAAACAAAACTACATTTATGTTGGTTTAAGATTTTCTTCATTAGTCCAGGCTTCTCAGGGTGCTGTGGGATGGATCACTTCATTTCATTCCATCAGAATCCTTGCCTAAATGCCGAGTTACTTCAGTCGTGTCCAACTCTGTGCAAATCTATGGATGGTAGCCTACAAGTCTTCTCTGTCCATTGGATTCTTCAGGCAAGAAAACTGGAGTGGGTTGCTATTTCCTCCTCCAGGGAATGTTTCCAACCCAGGGATCGAACCTGTGTCTTTTATGTCTCCTGCATTGGCAGGTAGGTTCTTTACAACTAGCAACACCTGGGAAGTCACATTTGGTTATTCACTAACTTACCACACTTGTAGCTCACAGCCAGGGAAAAATGCAGTTCACAGGAACATTCTGATGGTCTCGGTAAGGTCATGGACAGAAAGTTACCACCAGATCATATTAATGTTTTCATTTACATGTGGCTTAAACAAGAAACTTAAGAAAATCCATCTGATTTAGATACTGAGAAAATGCCTCAGGAGATAACAATAACCCTCCCTCAGTATTCTTTTCTCCAGGCTAAATGATCCAATTCTTCCAGGATTTCTTAATAGAGTTTACTCTAGAGCACCACATTTTCTGGCCACTGT
Source organism: Cephalophus harveyi (assembly GCA_006410635.1). Classification (NCBI taxonomy): domain Eukaryota; kingdom Metazoa; phylum Chordata; class Mammalia; order Artiodactyla; family Bovidae; genus Cephalophus; species Cephalophus harveyi. The sequence goes on along the minus strand of SJYT01029446.1, from coordinate 190,590 downwards.
TCTGAGTTGTTCAGTTCAGTTCAGTCGCTCAGTCATGTCCGACTCTTTGCGAGCCCATGAATCGCAGCACACCAGGCCTCCCTGTCCATCACCAACTCCCGAAATTCACTCAAACTCACGTCCATCGAGTCAGTGATGCCATCCAGCCATCTCATCCTCAGTCGTCCCCTTCTCCTCCTGCCCCCAATCCCTCCCAGCATCAGAGTCTTTTCTAATGAGTCAACTCTTCGCATGAGGTTCTGCATATAGGTTTCTCAAGAGGCAGGTTAGGTGGTCTGGTATTCCCATCTCTTTCAGAATTTTCCACAGTTGATTGTGATCCACACAGTCAAAGGCTTTGGCATAGTCAATAAAGCAGAAATAGATGTTTTTCTGGAACTCTCTTGCTTTTTCCATGATCTGGCAGATGTTGGCAATTTGAAAAGAGGGTTACATAAAAATAAAAAATGTTGAACTATCAGAGATAGTTAACCACATGTGGAGAACATGTAAGTGTATACTCTGATTAATGATTAGGAAATTGAGGACCAAAAAAGCTGTCTGACAACCTAACAGGTATAATGATTGTCCTATAGGTATTCATGAGTATCTCATAAATCTGTGTTCCTATTTTTTTTAAAAAAAGGTTATTTTTAAAATCCATATGGATCTCTAGTTTCATTACTCTCTTTGACTTGGTAATGTCATTTCAAATGATACATTTATTATTTTTAATGACTGATTGTCCAAACATTATTTAAACTGGTGGCATCAAAATTTGTCTGTGACTTGATTACATAGTAATTACCCTCCTCAGATACTTATCTTTCCATCCATATGCATACTGATAAATCCTGGTTGTTGGAAAAATACATAAAGCAAAATGCAGAGATCTAATTTTTAATGAACAGGTTTATATTTTAAAATTTTGCATATTATAACACTCAATAAATTACCCTTTATGTATCAAATGTTGTAATCATTATTTTTATGTAACTATTATTTTATGACTTTTTATCATTTAAGAACTTTAGAGTATTTCAAGATTGTTGGTTCTTTATGTGACTCTGAAGCTATTCCTTCAGGGAATGAAAATATATGTAAAGATTCTTGTTGAGAGAATTTCCAAGGTTAGCTATCCAAGCATAAATATAAGATAACCAGTTTCACAACTCATAATCTTAGGTTCCTCTCATATACCCCAGTCCCCAGTCCTTTTTCTTCAATGTCCCATCATGTACAAGATGGAGTCCTCACTGATGACATTAAAACAATTGTTCCATTTAATTTATACTTTCTGTCACTGTGTTAAGTATTTTATATCATTATCATATCTTAATTAATGACTATATAAATATATGTAAAGATTCTTGTTGAGAGAATTTCCAAGGTTAGCTATCCAAGCATAAATATAAGATAACCAGTTTCACAACTCATAATCTTAGGTTCCTCTCATATACCCCAGTCCCCAGTCCTTTTTCTTCAATGTCCCATCATGTACAAGATGGAGTCCTCACTGATGACATTAAAACAATTGTTCCATTTAATTTATACTTTCTGTCACTGTGTTAAGTATTTTATATCATTATCATATCTTAATTAATGACTATATGAGATCAATTGAAGTAAATACTGTTTTTATCCATATTAGAAATATAAATGACCACTGAAAAATGCAGAGATTAGGGTCAAGTCTTACACCACAGTAGGAAATTCGTATATAACTTTAGAGTCTACTCTTAGTACATGGGTTCTGCATCCTCAGTTACAGCCAACCACAGATCAACTGAAACTGTAATATGTATTTATTGAAAACAAAAAACCCCTACAAATAAATGGATATGTACTGTTCAAACCCATGTGATTCAAGAGTCAGTTCAGTTCAGTTCAATTGCTCAGTCGTGTCTGACTCTTTGTGACCCCATGAATTGCAGCACACCAGGCCTCCCTGTCCATCACCAACTCCCGGAGTTCACTCAGACTCACATCCATTGAGTCCGTGATGTCATCCAGCCATCTCATCTTTGGTCGTCCCCTTCTCCTCCTGCCCCAATCCCTCCCAGCATCAGAGTCTTTTCCAATGAGTCAACTCTTCTCATGAGGTGGCCAAAGTACTGGAGTTTCAGTTTTAGCATCATTCCTTCCATAGAACACCCAACTGAAATATAAATTATAATTTTAAGGTATTGTATAATGATTATAAAACTAATGAAAGCAAAACATCCCAACAATAGGAATTTTGAACTCCATTTAATAATTATTATTTGAAAAGGAAATCACAGAATACCTAGGATACATCTGAACACAGAATTTCACACAATTTGAAATCCCAGTGATATACAACTGGTACCTATTAAAATAGTAAAATTAAGCAGACTGACCATTGCAGAGCCTTGGCAAAAGTGTAGAAGAACTGGAACACTTGGACACTTTTGAGAGGAGTGATTCAATCCCTTTGGAGACAAAGTTAGTAGTCTCTTAAAAACTTAAATATGCGCCTATCATAGGATCCAGCCATTTTATTCCTAAGTATTTTTCAAACAAAAATGAATGCTTATGTCCATAAACAGGGATATATGGATTTTCACAGCATTTTTATTTGTAATATCCCCAAACTGGAAACAATTGAGTGAGTGAAGTCGCTCAGTCGTGTCTGACTTTTTGTGACCCCATGGACTGTAGCCTACCAGGCTCCTCTGTCCACGGGATTCTTCAGATAATATTCCTGGAGTGGATTGCCATTTCCTTCTCCAAGGGATCTTCCCAACCCAGGGCTTGAACCTGGGTTTCCCACATTGTAGACAGATGCTTTACCTTCTGAGCCACCTGGGAAGCTTAGAAACAACATTAATATTTCTCAACAAATCAATGGATAAATAACCTGTAATATGTTGGGCTTCCCTGGTGGCTCAGAATCTGCCTGCAGTGCAGGAAACCAGGTTCAATCCCTGGGTCAGGAAGATCTCCTGGGGAAGGTGATAGTGGCTACCCACTCCAGTATTCTTGCCTGGAGAATTCCATGGACAGACGAGCCAGGTGGGTCTTTTTATTATTTATTGATTCAATGAATATAAATATGAAATTATAGTGTAGACCTTCCTCAAATAGCAGAAATATTCATTCAATCTTTTGATTGTATTTTGCCCATTTGTTTTTCTCCTTTTGCAATAGACTTATTCTCTTTGCCTCAATCTATAGGAGTATCTTCAGTATTGGTGATGTGTTTATTTGCTCATGACCAATCTTATCATGTTTAAACTATGGCTTTGCCGTATATTTGTAAACAGTAAAAGTCTCATAGAAAATGAATGCTTGGTAAAGATTTGAAATGAATCACTGATAAGACAAGGTAAGTAGGCCTATTTTTTTTAAATTATTCTCTAATAAATTTGAACATTTCCTCCATGGTTCAGGGTTTTTTTGTTTTTTTGTTTTTTTTCATTTTTAAGTGACTTTTGGGGGCAATTTTGTTATTTTTCATTTTCTTTGGATATTCTTTAGTGACTTACTTTTCCAATGTTACTTTTACAGGGTCTTTCAAAATTTTGTTTTGAGGATGAGATGGCTGGATGGCATCACTGACTCAATGGACGTGAGTCTGAGTGAACTCCGAGAGATGGCGATGAACAGGGATGCCTGGCATGCTGTGATTCATGGGGTCACAGAGAGTCAGACACAACTGAGCGACTGAACTGAACTGAACTGAACCCACAGTTTCACATTATGAACCTCAATCCTAAACTGAAATCAGAGGATCATTAAATATGAATATGAACATGATTATGTGCTCTAGTTAGAAAAATAACTGAGCAGGTGAGCACAGGTAGAATATTTGTTTTTGTTATCTGATAGGCATGGAAATGTGACCCACTTACTTTTAAAAATTATAAAATACAATATACTTTATCTTAAACAATTATGGAAAACAACAGTGTGTGATAAGTGTTCATGGTGCAATTTGGTTATGACATGAGTTCAAAGATATAGTAGCAATTAAGCATGGAATATTTAATCCCAGACCTGAGTATTTCAGAAGGTCTTTGGCTTCATATTTCTATGAAGATGGCATCACCATTCACCCAGATTATGGCGTGATCTGGAATCCAGGGCTTCATCACCACCTGCCTGCCTCTCAATTATGCCCCAGAGCTCATCAACAACAACAAAAAGATCTACGTCTCTCAACACCTTTGCCCACCTTGCTGCTACTGCTGCTAAGTCTCTTCAGTCGTGTCCAACTCTCTGTGACCCCATAGACGGCAGCCCACCAGGCTCCCCTGTCCCTGGGATTCTCCAGGCAAGAACACTGGAGTGGGCTGCCATTTCCTTCTCCAATGCATGTAAGTGAGAAGTGAAAGTGAAGTCGCTCACCTTAATGATAACTATTACTTGAGTTCAGTTTTCTATGGATTTTTCTTGAATGATTGAAGCAGTTGCCTATCTAGTGTTCTTGTTTCTTGCTTTGTCTTCTTCTAATCAGTACTAGGTGTGATCATTCTAAAATGTGGCTCTGACCTTACCAATCTCCTGTCTAAAATGCTTCAATAATTCTCCATTTCGAACAGCATAAAATCCAAACCCCTTAGGATGACACACAAATTTCTTTGTAATTGATCTTTTCTGCTTGTCTCTCTTTGCTGGTCCCTTGATGCTTCATCTCTTCATCTAAAAGATTTGTCAGTCTCAGCATGTATCAAGCACCTGTCACCTTGAGACACTTCACACATTGACCTTCCATTGAGTATCCTCATCCTCCCCTTACTACCTGGCTAACTGTAATTCATTCCTTAAGATTCAGTCCATATACCACCTTTCCCCAGAAGAAGTTTAGTCTAATCTTGGGCATCAGGGGTTGATAGTGTTCCATCTCTCCTGTAATGCTACATGTATATCTCTATTTTAAGATTTACCTAACAGTTTTCTTGTGTCATCTCCAATGAGGCCAGGAATTGCACCTCATTCATTGCTGTATCCTAAGGCAGATTCTTACTCTGCCTTAAGATATGTATATGGTGACTCTCCAAAATATTTGTTAAATTCAAAACTGAATAAATTATTGAAAAAATGAATGAGTGGTGAAGAGTGTGATGTATGAATAAAATTGTTGAAGTGTGTATCATCATAAATCATCATGAATACAGAATTAAATTACTATGGGAAAGAGTATATGATTAGAAGAAAAACAAGACTATAAGACTAAGCTTTCAAAGCCATGTGTTATTTAGTATTCAACCTGCACAAATTAATGCTCAGTCATGTATTGTTTACTTGAGTATATGTAAATCATATATATATGAGTATATAAAGAACAAATAAATATACATATATGTTTGTATATATACATATGTATGCTTCCCAGGTGGTGCTAGTGGTAAAGAATTCACCTGCCAATGCAGGAAATGCACGAGACACATGTTTGATCCCTGAGTCAGGAAGATCCCCTGGAGGAGGAAATGGCAACCCATTCCAATATTCTTTCTTGGAAAATTCTTTGGACACATTAGCCTGGCAGGCTGCAGTCCATAGGGCAGCAAAAAGTCGGACATGACTGAATGATTGAGCACATGTATAATGTATACATATATATATATACACATACTCATACATTTTCCATATTCTTAATGTAAATTAAACTGAGTTCCCAACAGTATGTTAACTCAATATACCAAACAAACCTAGAGCTTATAAAATAGTCCACATTGCTCACTACATGTCTCTTACATTTAAGTCATTATAAGATTCTAAAGGTTAAAATCTGTTATGTTCTACATTGTGCTGAGCATTGTGTCAAACCCTAAGAAGGTACATTCAGGTGAGGAGATGGACTTGATTTCATAGCTAAAGGAGTAATTTATTCTTGAGAAGTAGAAGTGTGGGTACCAGGAATGAAGAGTAGGACCAAAGCACCAAACCTGATATTTCATGAATTTAGGAAAAATTTTCAAAGCTTTATGCAAGGGAGTCGACATTTTGTTAATAATTTCTTTCTTGAGAGACTCATGCAGCTTGGACTGTTTTCAGCTCTTTCAAATTCTCTCTTCTGCTGATGTAGCAAGAATCAGCAAATTCAAAGTAAAGCTAAAAGAAGCCTGGAAGCTCAGCCTCTGGGCAGTCATTTTCAGTATTTATGAGTGCCTGTAAATGGCTAGTGAGCTGGTGGTAGCCCCATTGATTCTATTTTTAACAGTTGACTTCCTCACAATCAATGGGATTGACCAAACCAACTGTCAAGTCAGCAGCAACCAGGCGATGGCACACCGCGGTCCATTAACACGGTCTGTGGCTCCAGGTAGGCAGATCCCTCCAACAGAGCTCTAAGCTGGGAAAACATGCTCTAAGCTGGGAACACATCCTCCAGCACCAAACATGCTCAACTCTCCTCTCAAGGCCAGCTGACCCCATCACCATGGAAACTTCTTAAAGACCCAGAAGTAAATTGTGCAGCTCTTTAGCACCCTCTGGTGTCCAGTCTTCCAAAAACCCAAAACTCTCCTGGGTTTTCAGAATTGGACAATGACCATTCCTGCCGAAAGCGATGTACTTCCTTGGGATGTTCAGCAATTTAGAGTGAGAAACTCTTTAATCTGACATTACCTTTTATGTTGACTAAGAATATCACTAATGGGAAAAATTTCCTGACTATCATCAAATTAAGTGGAACTAGTATAACCAACCCAGTGTGTTTTTGCATATAGGGTGTTGGAGAAGACTCTTGAGAGTCCCTTGGACTGCAAGGAGATCCAACCAGTCCATTCTGAAGGAGATCAGTCCTGGGATTTCTTTGGAAGGAATGATGCTAAGGCTGAAACTCCAGTACTTTGGCCACCTCATGTGAAGAGTTGACTCATTGGAAAAGACTTTGATGCTGGGAGGGATTGGGGGTAGGAGGAGAAGGGAACTACAGAGGATGAGATGGCTGGATGGCATCACCGACTCGATGCACGTGAGTCTGAGTGAATTCTGGGAGTTGTTGATGGACAGGAAGGCCTGGCGTGCTGCGATTCATGGGGTCGCAAAGAGTAGGACATGACTGAGCGACTGAACTGAACTGAACTGAACGTGAAAACTGACACTCTGAAATCTGAAATACACTCTGGGTTACACAAAGTAAATTTTTTTAGAAAACAGCTACTTGTCAGAAGTCAGTAACTATTTTAATTGCTCTTTTAAGAGGATGAAAGATGCAGATAAAGAGAAAGTAGCCAAGCTAACACTTGGATTACCTCTCAAGCTTCTTCTCCCATCTTTATCCATGGCAAGTGTCAGGAAAGAGAAATGCTGTGGAATGGGCATCAGATTTGGGCCCTGGGCTGGCCTCCACTTTCAGATTAAATGTGACTTTGGACAAATAACAATCTCTAGGAATCTCAGTTTTCTCAAGTATAAAGTAAGAATATAAGTCCAGGTCATCTTTGTCATTTGGAGGTGGAAATATGGAAATCTGAAGTCCTATGAGACTGTCAGAGTTTAGGCTTCCATCCTACCTGAAGATGGCTGATGGGTCCATGGATTTCATTAACCTCCTTATGCATAAGTTTGAATCTTTTCATAATAAAAAAATTAAATGACTTACAATTGGAATCAATTTTCCATGTTCTCCTGAATATCAAATTAATGAGACTCTATAAAATAGAAAGAACAGTAGATTCCCATTTTAGACTCTCAAATGATTACATATTTTAAAATAAGCATGGACAGTTCAAAAAAATCTCCCCCTTTTTAGAGTGGCCTTAAGCAATATATGAGAAGAAGTGAATTAGAGAGAGGGATTTCTGCAGAAGAGTGTCAAGTGTTCTTCATATGTTTTTTATCATAACCAAGCTCACTTATTAAGATACTACTAGGTGCGAAGAGTTTTAGAGACCTCATTTTATTTAATCCTCCTAACATTCCTGCAAGGTAGATTGTCTTATTTGCATTTTCTAGAAAAGGAAACTCAGCCTCAGAGATGCAAAGCAATTTGTCCCAGTTAACATGCAACCTGTAGCACTCATATTCAGGCCAAATTTTGTCTGAACCCAAGCTGTTTTACTTTCCACAGAAGTAGCTTCTTTTCATCTAGAGAGCAAAATGGGAAAGGGAAGGAATTCCTGAATCCATTATTCTGGCAGAAGTCTTCTAAATTTCTTTTTGCCTAACAGTGGATGGTTGTAAGGAGTCTCAGAGGCAGGTGATGCTATCTGCATTCCTGTTTTGTCTCCCTGACAACAGAGGCCCGCAGCAGGCTGCTGGGGTCCTTCCCCACTCAGAACACTGTCTACAGCAGAGAAGCTCCATGGAGTCATTCACCTTTCTACAGTCTTTAATTGAACATCTACTGTGTTCCATGTACCTCTAGGGAAGTAAAACTTTAAAATTCTTTATCCGGCTAAAGAAATATCACAGATGCCTCCAAGGGAATAAAGATGGTGTTGCTCATTCACTCCTTCGAAGAACTCACCAGGCCGTGGCTTCCAGAAGACACCGGCACAGTCATGGGAATTGTTCCCCAGGTCCATCTGCTCTTTAACTACTGTCCCCAAGTAACCTCTTTAGTCCCTGACTGCTAGGAAGTGAGGTCTGGTTAGAGAAAGGAAAGGCTGGCATGTTTCTTCTCTTGGAGAAAATTAAGGAAACTCTGTATCCAAAGTATACAATTACTCTTCAGTCATAGTGATGTATCACTGAAAAGGCTGGACACCAGCCTGTGTTTCCAATTGTCTCTTCATTTGACCTCTCATATCACCATGCTTTTGAACTGTGGTGTTGGAGAAGACTCTTGAGAATCCCTTGGACTGCAGGGAGACCCAACCAGTCCATTCTAAAGGAAATCAGTCCTGAATATTCATTGGAAGGACTAATGCTGAATCTGAAACTCCAATACTTTGGCCACCCGATGTGAAGAGCTGATTCATTTGAAAAGACCCTGATCCTGGGAAAGATTGAAGGTGGGAAGAGAAGAGGATGACAGAAGATTGGATGGTTGGATGGCATCACCAACTCAATGGATATGAGTTTGAGTAAACTTCAGGAGTTGGTGATGGACAGGGAAGCCTGGCTTGCTGCAGTCCATGGGGTCGCAAAGAGTCAGACACGACTGAGCAACTGAACTGAACTGAACTGATCACCATATTTCACTCTGACTCACCTGAGACGTCTTAATAGAAGGACTGCAGTTCTAAGGTCAGGCTTACCATATATATGTAAATCTCTGTGGTTCTGCTTTGTAAAGAGAAAACAGGCAACTGTTACCTACTGTTTCTGTCCCCTGAATGCATTTCCCTTTCTGGATATTGAAAAGATTTGTCCCAACACCTGGAATGATAGAAGGTCAAAGGCATTTTCCACAGTGCCCTCCAGCCAGGACTGCTAATGTGACTTACAGGCCATTTGCTCATTTGGAAAATAAGCAAGCTTGTCTCCAAGAGCACTGATAACTGTGGCAAACTGGCTGAGCCTGGAAAGAGAAAGCCACTTTCCCTGGAGGAGACGTTGGAAATTCTTGGCACTGTGGGTCTTCAGCATTTTCAGAGCTGGAAAATCTACCATGGTTCACAGACCTAGAAATCAGAGATGTAAACAGAGAAAAAAGGACACAAAGACTACAGAAAAAAAGGAAGAAAAAAAAAAAGATAAAGGCAATCTAGCAGGGCAAACACAACTAGGAAGTTTAGAATGGAAAGCTCAAGCACAAAGCAAGGACATTCTCCCTCTGCAAAGCTCTAGAGACACTGAGAATTCAAGGTTTTAGAAAAGCAAACCGTTAACTTTTTTTTCTTTCCATTTTTTTCTAAGCTTTTACTAAATCCTCCTTTTTCCTTTCTAAAGTTCTTTACTTCAGGATCGCTGGGTTCTACTGTGTTTAAAGGGGAAAAAAAGAAAAAGGAACTATAAACCTAAATTATAGCCAATCAGATTGTACTCACAGCTCAACTACTAGACAAATTGCGGCTCATGAAATTTGCTATGGGTCAGGAGACTGAGTAATTTTATTTTAATCAGTCTTATTTGAAGCTGGAATGCCATTGCAGCAAATCCTCTGAACAGGATTTCAGTGGGGATAGAGACTGGTCTTTTTTTCCTCCCTTCTCCCTTTTTTTCTTTCTTCCTAGTAAACTGTTGCAGGTCTCTGGGAGATAATGGGAAATAGAAGTTGAGATAGTCCAATTGTATTCCAGTTTTGAATGAAAGCGTGTCTGGAGCTTACGTTGGCTCCAGCCTTCCTGACAATGCAGGATTAAGCTGTCCAAATCGTGTCCCCAGCACTCATTTACATGGAGATGTCCCAGGCAGACCTCAGGTCAAGCCCCAGAGCCACAAATGCTCTGCTTATCCCTGGGTCTTTCTGGCAGTGCGGATTTCTGGGGCATTATTCCATGTCACACGGGACCTTGCAGGCTGCTGCTGAATCGGATGGACTGATATCACCACAACACAGCTGCCTCCTCTGTGAGAGGGAGCAAATCAGGGCCTTTCAGCATCACCAAAGTACAGGATAGAGGCTGCATTACGCTTCTCCGCATCGCTCCCTGTGTTAGGTTAAGAGGTAGTGGTAGACTAGCACCCCATCTTCTCTTTACCTTTGAAATTCAGTTTATGGAAGAATCCATGCAATGGTGAAATATATAAACTGGGAAAGCCCGCCTTCCAAAGAAAAACATGTGGCAAGAGCTTAGCCTGCTGCTCCAAGTGGAGTCTGGAGAAGACTGGTTTGGTAGTGCTAGCAATTTTGAGAGTTCATGCACACCCTATTATGCATGCAAATACTTCTTACGTGAGTGGCTAGAAATCTGACACAATCTATGCCGTTTCTTTTCTTGATAAGGTTTTTTCCCCTTTATAGTTTTCATTTCAAGTTACTTCATTCTTCATTTTAGGTCAAAGGAATTACTAACTCTAGCCAGATAATCTTTGATCCATAATCGCTCTGGCAAACCAACAAAGGAAGAAACCCACGAAAGAAAAGTTTGAAATTTTAGGAGCATTATCCATATCTTTGTGTGTTAACAATAAAAGATTTGAAGCCTCTTTTTCCAGAAAAGCACAAAGGATAGAGAAGTAAGAAGACATTGCTAATAACCTCAAGTAGCTGTTACCCTCAGACAGCTGGCTGATTGTCTGAGTAGGTGAGGGATATAGACCAGGAGTAGCTGTGTCCTCCTTCTAGGATGACACCAAGAATGACAGGTGACTGAGAGAGTCCATTCTACCATGAGATAACACTAACCTGTGTAATCTAGCAAGGTAATCACTTTGATAATACTATTAGTTAATACTTGTTTAGTACTTAATATGTGATAGAAACTGTGTTTTGTGCTTTGTGCATATTATCACATTAATTCTCTGAACAATATTATGAATAATCACTAATTTTGCTTTACACAAAAGAAACTGAGTTAGAGACTTTTGTAACATACTCAGGGTCAACCAGCTAGTAAAGGACAGAATCAAGTTTCCAGTTCAGACAGTCTGATTCTGGTGCATGTAAAATCAACTACTCTGCCACTCTTCTTTCAAGACAAAGGACCCAACAGGAAATAATGATAACTCAGAATAAGGAGAAGTTGAAGAGAGGTGATCTGTAGACATGCATGAGCAACACTTGGAGCAGTTACCAAGTTCTCACTGAGAATGTCAAGTCTTAAGAGAGACTTGTTAAGAGTGAGATAGAGTGCTGACACCAGAGGTAATTTGGACAGGACACAGCAAAGCACATACTACCCAGTTAGCACATCTGAGAGCCAAGGTTATCCCTCATCTTGAGAACCAAGTAGAATTCTGTTTTTTTGGAAGGAGGACACTCCCGAAAAGCTA
>SJYT01029446.1:148565-175923 GCA_006410635.1 Cephalophus harveyi | reverse complement strand
GACACGACTGAGCGAATGAACTGAACTGAACTGAACTGAACTGAGATGTGAAAAAATTGGAAACAATGACAGATTTATTTCTAGAGCTCCCAAATCACTGCAGATGATAACTACAGCCATGAAATAAAACTCTTGTGCCTTGGGAGTAAAACTAGGGCAAACCTAGATAGCATATTAAAAAACAGAGTCATCACTTTGTTGACAAAGGTCCACACAGTTAAAGCTATGGTTTCTCCAGTAGTCATGTAAGGATGTGAGATTTGGGCCATAAAGTAGCCCAAGCATTGACGAATTTATGCTTTCAATTGTGGTGCTAGAGAAGACTCTTGAGAGTCTCTTGGATAGCGAGGAGATCAAACCAGTCAATTCTAAAGGAAATCAACACTGAATATTCATTGAAAGGACTAATGCTGAAGTTGAAGCCCCAATATTTTGACGATCTGTTGCCAAGACCTGAATCATTAGATAAAACCCTGATGCTGGGAAAGATTGAAGATAAAAGGAGAGTTCAGTTCAGTTCAGTCACTCAGTAGTGTCCGACTCTTTGCGACCCCATGAATCGCAGCACGCCAGGCCTCCCGGTCCATCACCAATTCCCGGAGTTCACTCAGATTCACATCCATCAGGTCAGTGATGTCATTCAGCCATCTCATCCTCTGTCGTCCCTTTCTCCTCCTGCCCCCAATCCCTCCCAGCATTAGAGTCTTTTCCAATGAGTCAACTCTTCGCATGAGGTGGCCAAAGTACTGCAGTTTCAGTTTTAGCATCATTCCTCCCAAAGAAATCCCAGGTTTGATCTCCCTCAGAATGGACTGGTTGGATCTCCTTGCAGTCCAAGGGACTCTCAAGAGTCTTCTCCAGCACCACAGTTCAAAAGCATCAATTCTTCAGTGCTCAGCTTTCTTCACAGTCCAACTCTCACATCCATACATGACTACTGGAAAAACCATAGCCTTGACTAGACGGAGCTTAGTCAGCAAAATAATGTCTCTGCTTTTGGATATGCTATCTAGGTTGGTCATAACTTTTCTTCCAAGGAGTAAGCGTCTTTTAATTTCATGGCTGCAGTCACCATCTGTAGTGATTTTGGAGCCCCAAAAAATAAAGTCTGACACTGTTTCCACTGTTTCTCCATCTATTTCCCATGGAGTGATGGGACCAGATGCCATGATCTTCGTTTTCTGAATGTTGAGCTTTAAGCCAAGTTTTTCACTTTCCTCTTTTACTTTCATCAAGAGGCTTTTTAGTTCTTCTTCACTTTCTGCCATAAGGATGGTGTCATCTGTATATCTGAGGTTATTGATATTTCTCCTGGCAATCTTGACTCCAGCTTCTGCTTCTTCCAGCCAATGAAAGAACTTGAAAAGGAGACAAATAAATGGAGAGGTTTGACATCCTCATAAATTGCAAGAATCAATATTGTCAAAATGTCCATACTACTCAAAGTAATCTGCAGACTCAAGATAATATCCATCATATTTCAATAGCATTTTTTCACAGAAATAGAGCAATGATGCTAAAATTTGTATTAAACTAAACGGTGCTAAATAGCCAAAGCAACATTGAGAAAGAAGAACAAAGATGGAGGCATTATGCTCCCTGATTCCAAACTATATTACAAAGCTACAGTAATCAAAAGGTATGTGACTGACATAAAAACAGAAATGTGGACCAATGGAACAGAAGAGAGAGCCTAGTAATAAATACAATCATTTACACTAAAGAAGCCACAATATACAATGCGGAAAGGGCTGTCTCTTCAATAAATGATGTTGGAAAATCTGGACAGTCACATGCAAAAGCTCAACCACTATCTTGTACAATACACACAAAAAATAGCCCAACATTAATTAAAGATTTAAAGTGAGACTTGGAATTGTGAAAATTCTAGAAGAAAACACAGGCAATAAGCTCCATGACATAGACCTTTGTGATTTTTTTTTTTAACTTGACACCAAAGCAAAGCAACTAAGGCAACAGTAAATAAGTGGGGCTATATCAAACTAAAAACTTTCTGCACAGCAAAAGAGACCATCAATAAAAGGACAAGACAATCTAATGAATGGGAGAAAATATTTGTAAATCATGTATCTGATAAGAACTTGATGTCCAACATACATAAAGAACTCACACAATTCTATAGAAAAAAATAAAAATCCATTTAAAAATGGGCTGAAAATCTGAATGGACATTTCTCAAAGAAGACATATGGATCACCAACAAGTACATGAAAAGATGCCCAGTAGCAGTAACCATCAGGGAAATGCAATCGAAACCACAATGAGGTATCATCTTACAGTTGTTAGAATGGCTATTATAAAAAAGACAAGAAATAATAATTGTTGGTGAGCAGGTGGAAAAAAATGAGCCCTTATGTACTGTTAGGAGGAATATAAATTGGCACATCCTTTATGGCATCTTCAAAAAATTATGAAGCTTCTTCAAAAAAAAAAGTAAGGAGTGTCTTCAAAAATTAAAAATGGGACTACCATAGGAACCAGAAATTTTACTTTAAGTATTTATCTGAAGATGAAAACACTAACTCAGAAAGAATATATATACCTGTATGTTCACTGCAACATTAGTTAGAATAGCCAAGATATGAAAACAAATTAAATGTTTTTCAATGAATGAATGGATAAAAAATGGTGATATATACCTGAATAATTTTATCCATTAAAACACAATGAAATCTTTCCATTTTCAACAATATGGACGAATCTAAATAATATTAGGCTAGAAACTCCAGTACTTTGGCCACCTCATGCGAAGAGTTGACTCATTGGAAAAGACTCTGATACTGGGAGGGATTGGGGGCAGGAGGAGAAGGGGATGACCGAGGATGAGATGGCTGGATGGCATCACGGACTCGATGGATGTGAATCTGAGTGAACTCCGGGAGATGGTGATGAACAGGGAGGCCTGGCGTGCTGTGATTCATGGGGTCGCAAAGACTCGGACACGACTGAGCGACTGAACTGAACTGAACTGAACTGAAATAAGTTAGAGAAAGACAAATACTGTATTATTTCTCTGATATAGGTAATCTAAAAACAAATAAATAAACAAAAAGTCAAGCTAATAGATGCCAAAGAACAGATTGGTGGTGCCAGAGGTGTGGGAGAAATAGGTGAAGAACTTTTTAATAAAAGGTACAAAACAAAAGAGTTAAACCTAGCACTTCATCTCCTATAGATCAATGCTAAACCAAATAGAACCATAGTTTTTTGATGAACTGCATCCAATCAGACACAAGTTGATAAATTTTTATTTTAAAAAACATAGCTTCTATAGTAATTGATATGGTATATTTCTTAGAAATTTCTTTTAGTGCTCAACTGATATTTATAGATTAATAGTGGAAGTTCTTTTGTTTCAGGGATAGATCGTTATGGAGACAAATCTGTCAGCAGTGATCTATTTATTTGGATCTCTCTAAGCTGTACCTTGGCTGTTTTAACTTCTTGGCTATATTTACAATGTGAGGCTAAGTATAGACAATTTTAACTGATAAGATGATAAGGCATGAAAAGAGTAATTTGAGATATGAAACTGGGAAAAAAAGTAAATTGACCCTTAGCATTAACCCTCATAATATTTAATATTTACCAGTAACTCTTTCTCATCTGCCTCCTCAAAATTGCTATTGCTTATAAGGAGAACTGATTAACCTATTTCAGTCTGTTCCTAATAGCTATAATTCAGATTTCCTAAGTATTTTAATATTAAAAAAAATCAGTCTTCTAAAATATATTATCTCTGGTAATCTTCAGAACAGCAAAAGGAAGTAGATATACATTTGTTCCTCTTCAGAGGAAACTGGGGCTCACATGGGTTATAGAACACTACTTAGTAATAAAATCAGGGCTCAGTCAACAAGCATAGAGTACAGAATATTGTTTTAATATTCACCTACATTTTGAATAAAACATTGCTATGAGCCAGATATTGTGCAAGGCATAGAATCTAAAAAGTATGGTAAATCATCATTATCTCGTTCCTTAAGTAACACATTCCCAATAATTCGCTAAAGAGCTTTCAGTCTAAACAAGGATCAAATTCTACTTGAATCTGGATTCTTATGTACTCATTCAATATTTATACATGATTGAGTTTTCCAGTGACCCACATGTAAATTGTATTTCTTGGCTGGTAGCACTTGGTACACATTGGGAAATATAACTGGTATCCACATTAAGGTTAAACAATCAACCTCCCTCTTTAACCAACTACAAATTGAGACATTAGAAATCTCAAAACAAACAAAAAAAAAAAACTGCTAGCAGATTTAATTCACTCATGCATAAATATGTCTTTCTTTTTCCATCACCTTCTTGCCTTTCTTTCATTTTTCTGTTCTTCTTTTCTTCAATATTTTCTCCTGAAAAAATTTATGAAAGAATTCCTATGATTTTACAGCTTAGAAAAAATCAAACCTCTGTTGAAAATCAGAATTTCCATCCATGAGAAATTTCTAGTTTAAAGGGAAACATGAAATCAAAATAACAGCAGCCAAAAAATATAATTCTTTTGAGGTGTCTAAGTTCAGGTGTCTATTGTAGCATAAATATGGTAATGTTCTACAGAAAGTTGTTTTTAAGATTTTTTAAAAATTGAACAGAAGTGTTCCAGGGAGCAAAGGAGTTCCCATAGAAGGGGCAGAAAAGACAAAAAGCTCTCTGAGCCCTTAGAAATGACTTGTCTCTATTAATGCATGGTGGAAAGATGAAGGGAAACTAGAGCAAGGAAAAGGTAAACAGGAGCAAAATGCTGAACAGCCTCATTTGCTGTGTTCAGAAAGCAGTGACAACAAAATGTAAAGTTTCAGGATTTTTGTAACACTAGTATTAGATTAACTAGTATTAGATCTACTAATTAATTTTATTTTCGTGGTCTCCAAAATTGCTACAGATGGTGACTTCAGTCATGAAATTAAAAGGCACTTGTTCCTTGGGAGGAAAGTTATGTCAAACCTAGAAAGCATTTTAAAAAGCAGAGACATCACTTTGCTGACAAAGATCCATACAGTCAAAGCTGTGGTTTTGACTCTGCTCTCTGATACCTCTAGTCTGTCAGGCTATAATGGGCTTCCCTGGCAGCTAAATGGTAAAGAATCTGCCTGCTGATAGAGGAAGTGCAGGAGAGTCAGGTTTGATCCCTGGCTGGGGAAGCTCTCCTGGAGGAAGAAATGGCAACTCACTCCAGAATTCTTGCTTGGGAAAATTCCATGGACAGAGTGTCCTGGCAGGCTGCAGTCCATGGAGTCTCAAGAGTTGGACATGACTGAGGGAATGAGCACACACATAGTTTTTCCAGTAGTCATGTATGGATGTGAGAGTTGGATGATAAAGAAGGCTGAACACCAAATAATTGAGGCTGGAGAAGACTTCTGAGAGTCCTTTGGGCTGCAAAGAGATCAAAACAGTCAGTCCTAAAGAATATCAACCCTGAATATTCACTGGAAGAACTGTTGCTAAAGCTGAAGCTCCAACACTTTGGCCATCTGATGGGAAGAGCTGACTCACTGAAAAAGACCCTGAAGCTGGGAAAGATTGAGGGTGAAAGGAGAAGCGGGCAGTGGTAGAGGATGAGATGGCTAGAGAGCACCCTTAACTCAATGAACCTGAGTTTTAGCAAACTCTGGGAAATAGTGGAGAACTGAGAAGCCTGGCCGGCTACAGTCCATGAGGTCACAAAGAGTTGCACATGACTTAGAAACAAAACGATAGCAACAGGGAAACACACATGATGCAGTAAGATGCCTTTAAAAGCTTAAATTTATTTTAGATATACAAAAGAGTTTTATCCAAAATTGCAACAGCAACTGTGGCCTGGGTACTTCCATCAGAACAGATGTGTGACCAATCAAAATAGTTTTCAGCAGGAAGTACAAGCTGAAAATTAATACTAGCTTTGCAGGAAGGAAAAGTATCTGCTGGGGACTTGAAGTTGTCTTTCCAATTCTCCTGCCAGAATAGTTCTGAGTATTATAAAGAAATTTGAGGAATTAGGAACAGCAAACTCTTGTTTTGATATCTATGTCTTCATCAATCTTCTAACTGATTGATCGCATAGCCTTCACTACAAGAGACCCTTTTCTGAAGCAGCAGTTTTCAAATGTGTCTCCATTAGTTCATGAATCCTTATCAAAGTTCTCACTCATTAGTCCAGCATGAAAAGTCTCCCATAATCATGTCCAATTAGATCATCTGAATCTACCCGCTGTGTGCTTCCGTTAGTTGAGCTTGTTGGTCAGATCAAACATGGCCTCTACGTCTTTCATATTCCTTTGAGAAAATTTGGTTTAACAGAAAGAATATGAGTTTTGGTTCAGCATAGCTCAGTGTGAATCTTATTTCTAACTCTATGACCTTGGGCTAGTTTATTAACTTCACTGAATCTATTTCTTCAATTGGAAAATGAAATGAATAATATCTACCTTGCAGAGCTATTGTGAGCATTAGATAACATTTTATAAAATGTCAAGCAATGTGACTTGCACGTAATAGCTTCTCAATAAATGGAGGCTGTTATTGTAATTTCTTTCTCCAGATTTCTGTTTGGCAGTTCCTGAGCATCTTTGTACTCCCCAAGGTGTTGTCCCAGTTCCTGTTCTATGTTCAGTTGATGTCAATTAATTCCTTCTAAATTGTTACCTGGTGGGGAATCAAAGGCCCTGGCTCTCCTCTGCCATTAGTACACTTAATAACCCTGAAACATTTTTACATTTTGCAAAACTGTAAAGTGAGGAGTTGGACTAGATTGTTTCTAATGCTGTCTCCAGCCCGAGGATTATGGATTCCATGAAATCACTCCTTGTCCATGACTTGTGAATTCCTTGAGTCTTATGATAATTTCCTATACTTCACTGTATGCTCAGAGTCCCCTAGATATCTAGTTCTGATTAATTGATTACCTGGATGACAATTAAGGTAATCAGTGAATCAACTCTTGGCTTACCCTGAAGTTCTGTTGATAGCAAACAATGGAAATTCCACAATACTTGACCTTAGGAGTTTATTTTGATCTTTCCATGTTGACCCAAAAATACTGTCAAAGCCATGGTTAAGATAGGTAGATGTTACCAGGTCAATAAAGGGAAGAAAGTTGGTATGTTTTTGGTCTAAACAAGTTTCAGACTTTTCCTTTTAACCTTAATGTTTCATACACAATTACAAAAAGGTCCAGAGTGCTGCCAGATACATGGGTTATTGCAACTGATTATCTAATTTGGATCCAATAATAAAACTACTTTGGTAAGAACCTCTGCTCCACCCCACCACCATTTGTAGCTGTTTGTGAAGAAGGCTGAGCACTGAAGAATTGATGCTTTTGAACTGTGGTGTTGGAGAAGACTCTTGAGAGTCCCTTGGACTGCAAGGGACCAACCAATCCATTCTGAAGGAGGTCAACCCTGGGATTTCTTTGGAAGGAATGATGCTAAAGCTGAAACTCCAGTACTTTGGCCACTTCATGCAAAGAATTGACTCATTGGAAAAGACTCTGATGCTGGGAGGGATTAGGGGCAGGAGGAGAAGGGGACGAAAGAGGATGAGATGGCTGGATGGCATCACGGACTCGATGGACGTGAGTCTGAGTGAACTCCGGGAGTTGGTGATGGACAGGGAGGCCTGGCATGCTGCGATTCATGGGCTCACAAAGAGTCGGGCACGACTGAGCGACTGAACTGAACTGAACTGAACAACTGGCAGAAACAAAAAAGAAATAATTATGTCTGTCAGCTGAACTGGAGAGGGTATCTCCAGTGTCAAGATGGTTGACAATCAAGGAATAGGCTACACAATGTGAAATTAAGGTGGTAATCTGAATAGAGCCACTTCCTCTATCAATGTTCATTTCTTGCCAAGAGGGACACTCCTGAATTCCCAGACTCTAGGCTACTTTAGATACTTAGAGCCTGTACAGCATTAACCAGTGTGAGCCATAGAAATCAAGAGGTCAGTCACCTACGGTTGACATCATCTTTTGTGCCCAAACTCATCAAAAACTGGATACTCTTCTACTTTAAATATACTGATTGTTTTTAGTAATTTTTTCTTTTGTAATTTCTTAAAATTAATTTCAGAGTTATAATTTTGGTTTTAAAAATTGACATTTAACCGAGAATCAGAAACCTCTTTAGAGTTGATACATTACATATATGTGATTTTTTGGCAAAGGTTTATTTCTGTCATCATCTCTTCACCATTTTGAGAATCCAGATGCATGAATTATATATATAATTCAAGATTTTAAAAGATATTTTGTATTTATATTTGAAATATAAGTATTTGAATGCATATTTTTGAATGAATGAAATAGAGAATGAACTAAGCTCAAGTTATACACTGGAGAATGAAACTAGCAATTTTCTTGTTTCATGATTTGTTGTTTTTCCATTGCTCCATTGTGTCTGACTATTACCCACTGGAATGCAGCACACCAGGCTTCCCTGTCTTTCACTATCTCCTAGAGTTTGCTCAAACTCATGTCCACTGAATCCATGATGCCATTCAACCATCTCATCCTCTGTCACTCTCTTCTCCTGCTCACAATCTTTCCCAGGGTCAGGATATTTTACAATGAGTCAGCTGTTTGCATCAGGTAGCCAAAGTATCGGAGCTTCAGTTTCAGTATCAGTCCTTCCAATGAATATTCAGAGTTGATTTCCTCCAGCATTGACTGGTTTGATCTCCTTGCTGTCCAAATGTCTCTTAACAGTCTTCTCTAGCACCACAGTTCAAAAGCACCAGTTCTTCACTACTCAGCCTTCTTTATGGTCTAGATCATATCTATGCATGACCACTGGAAAAAACATAGTCTTGACTAGATGGACCTTTGTTGGCAAAGTGATGTCTCTGTTTTTAAATACACTGTCTAGGTTTGTCATTGCTTTTCTTTCAAGCAGCAAGTGCTTTTTAATTTCATGGCTGCACTCACCATCCACATGAAATTGGAGCCCAATAAAATAAAGTCTGTTACTCTTTCTATTTCCCCCCCGTCTATTTGCCATGAAGCAGATGGTGATTGCAGCCATGAAATTAAAAGATGCTTACTCCTTGGAAGGAAAGTTATGACCAACCTAGACAACATATTCAAAAGCAGAGACATTACTTTGCCAACAAAGGTCCGTCTAGTCAAGGCTGTGGTTTTTCCAGTGGTCAAGTATGGATGTGAGAGTTGGACTGTGAAGAAAGCTGAGTGCCGAAGAATTGATGCTTTTGAACTGTGGTGTTGGAGAAGACTCTTGAGAGTCCCTTGGACTGCAGGAGATCTAATCAATCCATTCTAAAGGAGATCAGTCCTGGGTGTTCATTGGAAGGACTGATGCTGAAGCTGAAACTCCAATACTTTGGCCACCTCATGCAAAGAGTTGACTCATTGGAAAAGATCCTGATGCTGAGAGGGATTGGAGGCAGGAGGGGAAGGGGACTACAGAGGATGAGGTGGCTGGATGGCATCACTGACTCGATGGACATGAGTTTGAGTGAACTCTGAGAGTTGGTGATGGACAGGTAGGCCTGGAGTGCTGCAATTCATGGGGTTGCAAAGAGTCGGATACGACTGAGCAACTGAACTGAACTGAACTGAATGGACTGGATGCCACAACCTTTGTTATTTGAATGTTGGGTTTTAAGCAAGCTTTTCCACTCTCCTCTTTACCTTCATCAAGAGGCTATTTTGTCCCTGTTCACTTTCTGCCATTAGGGTGGTATCATCTGCATATCTGAGGTTATTGATATCTCTCCCAGCAATCTTGATTCCAGCTTGTGCTTCATCCAGCCCAGGATTTCATATGATGTACTCTGCATAGATGTTAAATAAGCAGGGTGACAACATATAGCCTTGATGTAGTTTCCCACTTTTGAACCAGTCCATTTTTTTCATGTCCTGTTCTGTTATTTCTTGTCCTGCATAGAGGTTTCTGAGGAGACAGGTAAAATAGTCTGATATTCCCATCTGTTTAAGAATTTTTCACAGCTTGTTGTGATCCACATTCAACGTCTTAAGTGTAGCCAATGAAGCAGAAGTAGGTGTTTTTTCTGGAATTCTTTTGCATTTTACTTTGATCCAACAGATGCTGGCAATTTGATCTCTGGTTCCTCTGCCTTTTCTAAATCCAGCTTGCATATCTGGAAGTTCTCGGTTTATGTACTGTTGAAGCCTAGTTTGAAGGATTTTGAATATTACCTTGCTAGCATGTGAAATGAGCACAATTGTGCGGTAGTTTGAATATTCTTTGGCACTGCCCTTCTTAGGGATTGGCATGAAAACTGACTTTTTCCAGTCCTGTGGCCATTGCTGAGTTTTCCAAATTTGCTGGCATATTGAGTGCAGCACTTTCACAGAATAATCTTTCACAATTATTTTAGTCTAATAGGAAAATAGAAAATGAAGAAGCATATAAAGTAAATAATTATAAGAGTTGCTCTGAAACAAACAGGATGCTAAAGAATAGACTGACTCCTTGGTAGTGTTGAACAATGTTCTTGATAGGCAGTCCAGGAAGTTGTCATTGATAAGGTGACATTTACATTAAGATCTTGAGTCTGAAAAGTGATTAGTCTTGTATCAACCTGAGGAAGAGAGTGTTATGGACTCCTTTGGGAGTCCTTGCTGCCAAGAGTAAGGAATATGTTTCCTTGATCTCAGAAATTTCACCATATAAATAGGGAGGTAGAGAAAACACAAACAAATAAGTATCTACCCTGGGAAGTTTATAGGATATTCCATCAAACTGAGTGTGAGAGGTGAGCAGAGAGAGGGAGTGGCGTGCCCTGATACAGCACAGCGGCAACAATGACCTGAGAGAACGTCTGAATCTCACCAAGACGGGGAATCAATTCTCAACATATTATTCTTAATTGAAGCTCTGATTATGGTTTGGTATAGGATGTGTGTATTATTTCTACCTTTAACATCCCTCCTTTATTAAAACTTCAGATCAAGGAAAGCAGTATGGCTTGTTTGCTTAATTGCTTTGTTTATAAATCCAGTGTCCAGTGGAGTGCCATGTTCACAGTGGGCAGTCAGCAAAAGTTCTCATCTGCTTATCTGAAGAGCTTAAAGCAAAGATGCAGAGTTCAACCGCTCTTGCTCTTTGCAATTAATAATGTAAGCTATGGTAAGGACAAAACATCAAAGAGGTAAGTTCAGTGCAGTTCAGGATTCAAAGGGCTTCTCTCAAACTATCTCATAGAGACTTGCCTTAAAATAATCTTTCACAATTATTTTAGTCTAATAGGAAAATAGAAAATGAAGAAGCATATAAAGTAAATAATTATAAGAGTTGCTCTGAAACAAACAGGATGCTAAAGAATAGACTGACTCCTTGGTAGTGTTGAACAATGTTCTTGATAGGCAGTCCAGGAAGTTGTCATTGATAAGGTGACATTTACATTAAGATCTTGAGTCTGAAAAGTGATTAGTCTTGTATCAACCTGAGGAAGAGAGTGTTATGGACTCCTTTGGGAGTCCTTGCTGCCAAGAGTAAGGAATATGTTTCCTTGATCTCAGAAATTTCACCATATAAATAGGGAGGTAGAGAAAACACAAACAAATAAGTATCTACCCTGGGAAGTTTATAGGATATTCCATCAAACTGAGTGTGAGAGGTGAGCAGAGAGAGGGAGTGGCGTGCCCTGATACAGCACAGCGGCAACAATGACCTGAGAGAACGTCTGAATCTCACCAAGACGGGGAATCAATTCTCAACATATTATTCTTAATTGAAGCTCTGATTATGGTTTGGTATAGGATGTGTGTATTATTTCTACCTTTAACATCCCTCCTTTATTAAAACTTCAGATCAAGGAAAGCAGTATGGCTTGTTTGCTTAATTGCTTTGTTTATAAATCCAGTGTCCAGTGGAGTGCCATGTTCACAGTGGGCAGTCAGCAAAAGTTCTCATCTGCTTATCTGAAGAGCTTAAAGCAAAGATGCAGAGTTCAACCGCTCTTGCTCTTTGCAATTAATAATGTAAGCTATGGTAAGGACAAAACATCAAAGAGGTAAGTTCAGTGCAGTTCAGGATTCAAAGGGCTTCTCTCAAACTATCTCATAGAGACTTGCCTTAGAAGGGCTGTGGAACAAATAACCAAGTATTAGTCAAAGGGTCAGGGCAACTTAATCATTTTAGTTTATTTCAACACTATATATATAAAGGATAATAATATTCAGGAGACCATAGTTAGTGAGATCATAGCAAGAGAGGACTCAAAATGTACGAAAATCAAATATTTTTCATTTGGATGAAAAATTTATCACTAGCTTTTTTTAAAGAGATGTTTTAACTCTTGTAGCTCTTTTTCTTTAGAAGTTGAGACCAAAAATAAGAGGTATATTATTTTCCCATGCTAACATATCTCTGCCCAAGGGGTGGCCAAGTCTGTGCTTCAAGGTCTCTGAGCTCACTGGTATTCATAGACTGCTTAATAATTGAGAGTGGATCCTAAGAGCAATTGTTTGATGTTTAGGAAAAAGATTAAGTGCAATTAGAAGGTAGTCACATTGGAATTGCTCCTAATTCTGCAGAATGACCCATATGATTTAGGACCACAGAAGGGTGATTGACAGGTTGTCAAGTTTAACTTCATTATGTAGACAATGAATGGCTAAACTATCACCTAACATCCACATGACTCATAAAGTTCCTCTTTGTTTCTCATGAAACTGCTTCTGCTTTTATTTTGGATACCATATCTTGGTACAGTGAGAAGGAAGATTCCCTTCATTAGATTAAAAAAAAAAAAAAAAACTTCCCATTTTAGTGAGTACTCAATTACAACACCTAGAATTTGCTGAACAACCTTATATATTTAGACACCTGCCTATTGATTTGATGAATATTAGAATGATCATTCTGTCTAATATCTCCCCTAACCTGTAAACCCTTCTATTGTTTATTTCAATTAAGGTATCTCAGTCTCTACAAGGCAGTGGCACCCCACTCCAGTACTCTTGCCTGGAAAATCCCATGGACAGAGGAGCCTGGAAAATCCCATGGACGGAGGAGCCTGGAAGGCAACAATCCATGGGGTCGCCGAGGGTCGGACATGACTGAGCAACTTCACTTTCACTTTCATGCATTGGAGAAGGAAATGGCAACCCACTCCAGCGTTCTTGCCTGGAGAATCCCAGAGACGGGGGAGCCTTGTGGGCTGCCACCTATGGGGTCGCACAGAGCTGGACACGACTGAAATGACTTAGAAGCAGCAGCAGTCTCTACCCATATTCTTTAGGTATTAATATCTCAATGAGATCTAAGATTATGAGTACTGCTGTTAGTCACTTGTTTCTGGTTATTTGTTAATGAGGTCTCCCCATACTTTACAGTGTAGCTGAGGGTCAGAACTGAAGGGCTGAAACATTTGATCTGGTGTGAAAGTGGAGTTACTGGGTTAGTCTGCAGCTCTAAGGAAGCATGTCTGTCCTGAGCAGGATTCTGGAGAAGGGAAAACAGTTGGGAAACTGGAGTTTAGATGGAACATGAAGGGATGGTGGGGGAACAGGGAGGTGAGAGAAGACAAATACTCATCTCAAAATGTGAATAAAGTTGCATCATGGCAGCAATCCAATATCCTAATCTCTCATCACTAATCCCATTAGGAATTAATTTGCTCTTCTCTTTTCCTTTGCTTCCAAATTCCTGGGGTTTCTAGCTCTTTCCTCCCTTCCCGTCAGTTTCTGTCTCTGTCCTTCCCAATTTCAATGTTCAGGGAGCACTCAATCAGTAGGAAGCTATTTTAATAAGTGTGAGATCATTAAAAACTTAAAATCTCCATGAAGATATTATTCTGGATGATAATCCTGCCTCGGAATTTGCAGCAATCTATGAGGGTTAGAATAAAATATGCAAATTTATGCAATCGTTATCTGAACGTGCACATATACCAAAAAAGAATTTACACCTGCAATAAGCACTCAGGAAGCATTGGGTGACCACGTGGATTTTGCCCTTCTGCAGCTTCTTCTACCTCTGTTTTGAAATAATAGGTCAGTCCTGAAATCCTTTGTCACAGGCTGCATGCAAATATTCTTTTTTGTGTTCCTGAACTTTTCCAGAAATGGGCATTTGCTTAACCACCTGAGAAAGAAGCATGAGCCAGATGCAAACACATGCCAGCAAGAACCCAGGACCACCATCTCAGGCTGCTGGAATTCAGACTCCAAATCTGCAAAGGAAAGCAATGTGAGTCCATCCAGCTGTGCTGACAGCAAGGTTACCAAAATTCCCTTTACACAGTGGTTTTGCTGAGGTCAGGTGATTACCTCACTAGAACCTGCTTGTGAAATTGCAGTGGTCAGGAAAATGTGGGGTGGCTATAAGCTCATCAGCTGGAGAGCTGGAAAAACCAGTTCAGAAAGCTGTCAGTTTAGAGATGTTTTCAACATATCAGCAGTATGATGTCCAGATAGCAGATTGCATAATGACTAGTGCAGCAAATAGATTGATTTTCTCCCCCCAGAGCAAAATGTTTGACACAAGGAGGTAACCCAGTCCTTGAGCAGCCTTTCTCCATGAAGGTCCTGCTGGACTTACTACACTTGAGTGCCAAGCAAAAGACAATCTTATTTTTAACTGGAAATCAAAGACTTGCCCTAAAATAATAGAATGTATTTCCCAACAAATACTCCTTTAAGGAAGCCAACAATCTAGTATCCTTCAGAAGATTTATTATATGCAATATATGTTCTATATGCCTTGAAGTATGTGCTACATATTTTTGCAATGCATTTTTAGCCTAAAAATCTATTTTTTCCTTTTCTCTTAATTTTCTAATTTCACCTTATTTTGCCTTTTCCAGATGAGAACTTAATAAAATCAAATCTCAAATAATGACATTTTTAATTCCTTTTAAAGCTATTTTTCATTGTGTAGTTTTTTATGTAAGTTATGATGTGGCAGAGTTGATAGAACTCTAAGAAATGAATTAATCAAATTAATCAAACTGCCAGATGCTTAAATATAAAACACCGTAAATTAGATATTATTTTTGACAGTCACCAAAATAGAGTATAATGATCAAATGAAAAATATCTTATTTTTTCTTCCCCATCTTGTTTTCCTCTTTTGGAGTTTTTAGTGTATAACTTTGGTTATAGTTGGGCCAGAAAAAAATTATTGTATTCAGTTATGGAAATAGTCACTTATAGACATAGTGACTACAAGGAGGTAAAATGTCAGCTGAATGTCTCTTGGTTGATTTGATGAAAGCTGTATCAGCAATGTTCTTCAAAAACACTTAGAATCATGCATTTCAGAGCTGTAAGTACTTTCAAGACTTCTTCTAGTTCAATGTGCTACTTTAACGAAGTTAAAATAATGTTTTTCCATTTTATTGCATTTTAGGTTCAGAGAGGTCAGATAAGCTCTTGGAGGTCAAAAAATTAGACCAGAGGGACCTAGAATCCTGGCTCTTGCTCTATAATCCAGTGCCTTTCTGATAGTCTAATACAGTAAATAAACTTCATCTATGCAACCATCTCTTCATCTCTGTGCATGGCAATAATTGTTAATCCAAACTGACCTGCTTTCATGCTGAGCATAGAAGCAACCTCAAAAAACATTGCATCTCTTCAAAATTGTCAAGCAATCCACTTGGCAGATGGGAGGAAAACCCACTTCCATCCTCTGTATTAGACTCAGTCCAATTCAGTTCAGTAGCTCAGTCGTGTCCAACTCTTTGCAACACCATGGAATGCAACATGCCAGGCTTCCCTGTCCATCACCAATTCTTAGAGCTTGCACAAACACATGTCCATTGAGTCGGTGATGCCATCCAACCATCTCATCCTCTGTCGTCCCCTTCTCCTCCTGCCTACAATCTTTCTCAGCATCTGTGTCTTTGCCAATGAGTCAGTTCTTTGCATTGGGAGGCCAAAGTATTGGAGCTACATTCCAGTGCTACAGTATGGACTACATTCCCTTAAAAGACAGCTTTGAGGGACTTAGATTCAAGCCTTTTGACAGGAAATAGCTTCTAAGTCAAATAAATCAATCAAGACCATCAATTGTAACAAATATACCATAGTAAATGCAAGATATAAATAAAAGAAGAAATCAGTTTATATGGGCAAAGATGAGAAAGGGGCATATGGGAACTCTGTACTTTCTGTTCAATATTTCTGCAAACTTAAAACTGTTCTAAAAAATAGTCTGTTTTTTTCTTTCTTTCTTTTCTTTTCTTTTTTTTTTTTTTTTTTTGTGTTGCACTATGCACTTTGCAGGATCTTAGTTCTCTGACCAGGGATCACATCCAGTCCTCTGCAGTGGAGGCTCGGAGTCCTAGCCACTGAACCATCAGGGAATCCCTAAAGCAATCTATTTGTTTAAAGTCAACAGATTGTCTGACTTATTCCTACTGTTGATTTATATACATCATCACGTGTACATTTGCACATGGCCATTACTAGGGACCATAGAAACTACTGTGATGGACAGGTCAGCCATAACTCCCATTATCTGAAGAATGTTATTTTAAGAATGATTTTGGAATAAGAAGCCTAAATATATATCCTTCAGGTTAAACTGTCTTTGATGTGTATCCATGATGCACAAGCCTTTTTTTTTAATAACAAAATAATTACCAAAATATAATAATTATCATCAAAACATTTTTTTCCCTCTTTTGCAGTTTTCCTAAAATTAACAGGCTTAAACTGTGGATTATGGAAGGCAATATACTTCAAGTGTTTACACTATGATTCAAGGGTAAATATGTCCCACAGGAAAAGTTTAAGAAAGTGATGTTGTTTAGCTTGGCAAAGAGGAAACTAAAGGGTACTCTGAGAATTGTGTTTGAAATATGATGATCTATTAAACAGAGGACAGGAACCAGCTGTTCTTCATTTCCAGGGAGGAAAGAATAGGAAATTGACACAATAGAAGATTTTGGGTTCGTTATAATAGGCTTTTCCTAATTAATGCCACTCATTTTTCAAACATTATTTGTTCTTTCTTTCATCAGAGACTTGTGTTTTACCATATAGCATAAGATTCTACATGTATTAATATTATTACTTTGTAATTCTTCCCAATTCATTTAAGTTTTTCTCTCTCAAGAAGTACTGAACATTTGTCAATGACCTAAACTTTGTGCATGGTATTTATTCCCAAGTCTTCAATAAGCAGCTCAATGGCATAAACTATTTTCCTAAGAAACAGGTTGGTAAATGCATATGGTCTCTGGCATCCTGAAACTAGTTGAGTATGGAAAAAAAAAAAAGAAAAAACTAAGCTAAATTTTCTCAGACCATCCATGGTGAGGGAAAAAAAAAAAAAACATTACAAGCATCTCTTCTCTCAAGTATATCCACATTCATCCCATGTATGCCTTACTGAAATGTCTTCCTCATTTCTGGAGTCCTAAAATATGACCACATATATCAGCCAATGCACCTCATTCCACCTCAAGTCATAGCATTTTCCCAGAGCTGAAGAGAAACCTTGTCACATCTTTATCCCCCTCTTCAAGAGCTTAACTTTCAAGATAGGAGATGTAGAAACTCTGAGGTGTAAATATCTCAGCTTGAGGCTCAGATTGAGTAGACAATGGAGATTTTTCTGAAAACATATTTCATCTCTGAAAACAAATAGAGCATCCCTGGTTGCATCGTTAGGACCAGAGTGAGGACATGAGGCCCTCAGAAAGAAAGGACTCATGATGCCTCTTCCAAAGGTAAGGTAGGAGATACACAGGGAGTTAAGTCCTATGGCAGGAGCCCATCTCAGTAGAATTTGTGACAAAGGAAAAAAAAAATGAGCATAATTAAAAGGGTTTTGGAGATTAGGATAAGCTTATTTTTCTTTGCATTCCTTATTTTTTATTTATTGATTTTTTTTTTTTTTGGCTGCAGTGGGTCTGTGTTGCTATGTGTGGGTTTTCTTTAGTTGTGATGAGCAGGAACTACTTTTCATTGTGATTGATGTGCAGGCTTCTCATTGTGGAGGCTTCTCTTGTTGTAGAGTGCAGGCTCTGCAACTAGGCTTCCATAGTTTTAGCACATGGGCTCAGTATTTTTGGTGCATGGGCTCAGTTTCTCCAAAGTTTGTGGAATCTTCCCAGACCAGGAGTTGAACCTGCGTCCTCTGCATTGGAGGGTAGATTCCTATCCACTGTACTACCAGTGAAGTCCTGCATTTCTTATTTTTGTTTTTACAAGTCTGTCCTCCTATAGCTAATACAATCTATAATATGAAAATTGTTTGTTTACTTGACTTCAGAAACTGCAAGAAAACAGAATCTAAGGAAAAATGAGTCTGCAGCCAACATTAGGCCTAGATCTAAGGCTGAGGGGTGAGTTACAATTTGGTGGTGGTGTTCAGTCACTCAGTCATGCCAGACTCTTTGTGACCACATTAACTGTGGCCCACCAGGCTCCTCCATGGAATTTTCCAGGCAAGAGTGCTGGAACAGGTTGCCATTTCCTACTCCAGGGGATCTTCCTGACCTAGGGATCAGACCCAGGGATTAAGCCTATCTCTCTTGCGACTCCTGCTTTGGCAGGCAGATTCTTTACCACTGTGCTACCTGGGAAGCCCAAGTTATAACCTAAGTGTAGACAAAACATTGTGCAACAATAAGAAGTGGGAGAGTCTTGGAAAACTTGAAAGAAGTGCCTTTTGACCAAATGCAGAGAAAGAAGTTTAGCAAGTAGATGTTGTAGGAGTGAAGAATTTTAGGTAAATTCTAGAGAGTACTTTACTCATTCATTCTCAATGAAGGCTGGCTCAAATGTTGACTTTCTGAAATTTCAGCTTCATAATTGCTCTCTAGCCCTGACCAAAAATCTCTGGGAAATTAAGAGCAAAGAACTGATGAAAATAGTGGTGGATACTTTGTAAAGGAAACAAATTGAAAAATAACACTATCTGCATTGTTGCTTGAGAACAGTCCAGTCCTAAAACCGGAAAGGGATTCCTCCATGGCTCAGCGGTAAATAATCTGCCGTCAACGCAGAAGATGTGGGTTCCTTTCCTGGGTCGGAAAGATCACCTGGAGAGGGTACGACAATCCACTCTAATATTCTTGACTGGAGAATCCCATGGACAGAGGAGCCTGGCGGGCTACAGCTTATAGGATTGCAGAGAGTCAGACATGACTGAAGCAATTGAGCATGCATGCGTGTAAAGCCACAAAGGATTGTAGATAGATTAATTGTGTAAGATCCCAGATTTGCAAATCTATTTGTCCTACCATGAGGTCTTACCCATAGTCAACGTGTGATGGCACAGGTATGGATGTCGCATATGGATAAGTTCACCATCAAACAACCACCAGAAACCTGTGGCAGATGCTATCAAACAGTTTAATCACTCTTAAATCTTTTTCCCTTCATGGCACTGAAAAGTCCAATTGAAAACTAGCTGATTTCTCTGCTACTTTGCTCGTTATCATTTCAGACCATTTAGAGGACATTTATTTAACTGTTAAGTATATGTGGTTGAGTACTGAATACTTTTTAGTATGATTCTTATCCAAAAAAAGTATACACATACACTTACATACACATATGCATTATGCATTCATAGTCACAGTGAAGAACTGAAATAACTTTTACTTTATTTCTGGATCTGAGAACCGACATGAGCAGTTTAGAAACTGAATCTTGTTCTAAGTATCCACCTTGGTCAAGGCATTTGATTTAGACCACATCTCTCCTGAAAGAAATAATACATATTAATTAAATTGAGTTTATCTTTATTTTATCTATATAGATTGATAATAGACAGATTAACCTTCTTTCTTGTCCTTGGCTGCATTCAAGGACTTTTTTTTTTTTTATTACTGATTTTAGGATATGAGTCAATAACTTGAGTTCCAGGCTCCCCTTCCAACTCCCCCAGGGTCCTTGAATAGGATCTTGTTAGCACCTGAAAAGTCTGGCACACACTAAGGCAATTAGCTTCTTTTCACACCTAAATTTACCTCCACCCCATGGAAACTTGCAGCTGTTCTCCTGCATTTGTTACTCAAATGATCTCTCTGGTAAACACTGAATCATGAGGCTGAGGCAACATGACATTATTGGCCTCCTAGGGACCTGGTCCTATTTCCTTAAAAATGTTATTTAAACTACCTTTACTTGGGGAGTCATCTTCCACATTGAGCACTAGGTACTCTGAGTATTTTTAATTATGCCATTTAACATAATAAAAGAGAAAAACCTTTTTGAGCTATTTACTTCTAAGTTTATGTTTTTCAATTGTTTATAAACTGGCTTTTAACTGATGATTAGCAAGTATTTATTTCACCAAAGCATTTAATTAATTGTCAATGTATCAAATGCTATACAAAATGCTATATCTTTGACTGTGGGAAGTAAAATGTAGTCAAAATCTTATTTTTACCTGTTAGATATATAGGTACACACACACTCTGCCTATGTGCAATATAAGCAGAATGATAGCTTTTACTGTGATATTTGAGAAGTACTCTAGACTCCTTAAACGGATCCTTGAATTTGCAAACTAAATAATATTTTTGAAAATTGTGTCATCAAGATTGATCAAATGATAAACTGAAATGAAAAGGCCCAGATCAAACCTTGAAATATGAAGGCATTTGCCCATATTTTTGAGGTTCAGATCCAACATGCTTTAAACAGGTACCTTCATATCATGAATAAAATATAGAGACATAGAGTATTTTAAGTGGAAGGTTGGTTTTGGTGGAGTCATTCAAGTGGAACTCTAGACCAGAACTGGTAGCTCAGATGGTAGAGAGTCTGCCTGCAATGTGGGAAACCCAGGTTCGATCCCTGGGTCAGGAAGATCCCCTGGAGAAGGAAATGGCAGCCCACTCCAGTATTCTTGTCTAGAAAATCCCATGGATGAAGGAGTCTGGCAGGCTACAGTCCATGGGGTCACAAAGAGTCAGACAAGACTGAGCGACTAACATTTTCACTTTTACTTTCTAAACAGGAACTAGACAAGACAGCAAGCATTACCTAATAGTACAAGACAGGTTTTCCTTCTGGTGAATATTCCTCAAGGGTGAGAAAGTACAAGAGTTAAAACATGTTTAAGTATAATAATGCACATGGAAAACCAAAATAGAAAATTTTGATTATCCAAGGAAGGCATGAGGGGCCCTGGATGCCTGAGAAGAAAATCACAGTGTACAAGTGTTAAGCTACAGAATCAGTGACTGAATGCTACCCTTCTTCAGAAATCCTTGCCTGCTGCTGCTGCTGCTAAGTCACTTCAGTCGTGTCTGACTCTGTGAGACCCCATAGGCGGCCGCCCACCAGGCTCCCTGGGATTCTCCAGGCAAGAACACTGGAGTGAGCTGCCATTTCCTTCTCCAATGCAGGAAAGTGAATAGTGAAAGTGAAGTCACTCAGTCGTGTCCGACCCTCAGCGACCCCATGGACTGCAGCCTTCCAGGCTCCTCCATCCATGGGATTTTCCAGGCAAGAGTACTGGAATGGGGTGTCATTGCCTTCTCCGAAAATCCTTGTCTAAGCTCTGTCAAGAGTTTTAAATTCTATTCCTTGAAGGTCTTGAAGACCATTGACTTAGTATGTCAGAGTGTGTCAGGGTTTATAAATGAATCCTTCTCATTTAATTTTTTATATTAAGTGAACAGAGTTAATCATGGTCAATTGAAAAAGGATGTAAGAGTTACAGGAAAGGGGAACCCTTTCAGGGCCCAAAATGGGCTCTTGTCTAACACTTGGAAATGAATTTTCTGAGGCGATACATGCACTGATGAAGCAAGACACTTTATTAGAAAGGGCACCCGAGTGGAGAGCACTAGGGTGAGGCAGCCCTGGAGAACTGCTCTGCCACATGGCTTGAAGTCTCAGATTTTATGGTGATGAGAATCCTGGTTGTCTTTGGTCAATCATTCTGACCCAGAGTCCTTCCTGGTGGCACACACATTGCTCAGCCAAAATGGATCCCAGCGATAAGGATTCTAGGAGGTGGTTGGACATGTGGTGTCTCCTTTTGACCTTTCCCAAACTCTTCTGGTTGGTGGTGGCTTATTAGTTCTGTTTTCCTTACTAAGACCTCCTGTAGTAAAACAGCTTGTGCCAGGGTGGGCACATTCAGTCAGTGTACTTCTCTTAACTTAAATACCAGTCTTGTGGGTAGCTAGACTTGGAAGACAAGGAAAGATTAGGAGATATTAAACCTGAAAGACTGTTTAAAGAGGATTACTGGTAATACAAACTTGACAAGTAGTTGCGAATAAGCTGAAACTTACTTAGAATACAGCAGTTGTGAACATTTTGTTCAAAACTCTGAAAAATTGAATCATTAATTTTTAGTACTATGCAGAAGTATAATTTAGATATGTGATAATGTCTATAACATAAGGAATTTCTATTCCTTTTAAATACTTGCTTTAAGTGAATTATTCTATATTAACACAAAGTTAAAACAATTAATTTACTGAGTGCTCTGAGTGTGCTAGTCACTCAGTAGTGTCCTAGTCACTCAGTAGTGTCCAACCATTTGTGACCCCATGGCCTGTAGCCCTCCCAGATCTTCTGTCCATGGAATTCTCCAGGCTAGAATACTGGAATGGGTAGCCATTCCGTTCTCCAGGGGATCTTTCTGGCCCAGGGATTGAACTCAGGTCTCCTGCATTGTGAGGGAATTCTCTACCATCTGAGCCACCTGGGAAGTCCAAATTACTGTAGTGGTATACAAATAATTGCATTTTATATATTCTAAGGAAAGTGTTGTTATCATATTGTATCGATCTTCTTTCTCACCCTTTTCCCTTGTTTCCTTGCTTCCCTTTTTTTTTTTCACCTTTTCTGTTTTTCACTCTTTCCTTCTTTATTCTTTCTTTTTTCTCCCATGTGTGAAATACAAATAACTTTTCATTTTCTTGTTTTAAGGAAATATTTAACTGAACATAAGACCAATAGGCATGGTTGAAATTTAAAATTTCTTTAAAATTTGTAATAAAGTATGCTAATGCTAAGTCGCTTTAGTCATGTCCGACTCTGTGCAACCCCACAGATGGAAGCCCACCAGGCTCCCCCGTCACTGGGATTTTCCAGGCAAGAACACTGGAGTGGGTTGCCTTTTCCTTCTCCAATGCATGAAAGTGAAAAATGAAAGTGAAGTCACTCAGTTGTGTCCAACTCTTAGCGACCCCATGGACTGCAGCCTACCAGGCTCCTCCGTACATGGGGTTTTGCAGGCAAGAGTACTGGAGCGGGTTGCCATTGCCTTCTCCAGTAATAAAGTATAGCTCCTTACAATACCAAAAATTGCATCAACATTTCTGTATTATACTTAAATCTTCTTCCTTCGTTTCCAGTTTTTACAGTGTAACTTCCTGAAGAGTATGGGGAAGGAGTAAAATGCATATCAGTGTTAAATCTGATCTTATGTCACATCTTCTTACATTGAGATATAATTTGATTAAAGCTTACAAAATGTCTTTATCATCATCTGCACAGTTTTGAATTATGGTTCCTTTATGGAGCTTCTTGGGAAAGTATCTTCATCTTAGCCAATATTCTTAACTTCTTATCTGAAAAGAGGACATGCAAATTTTATACATTGTGTAAAAAGAGTGTAAAAAAGCTTAAAATAGCATACAATTGTTATCTCACAGTCTTTGTGGGTCAAAAGTCTGGGCATAGCTTAGCTGAGTCCTTTGTTTTGATTTCACGAAGCTATAGTCAAGGTATCTTTTGATCAGATTACATTATCATCTGGCAGTTCAACTGGGGAAAATCCACTTCCAAGCTCACTTAGTTATTGGCAAGTTCATTTCTTTGTGTATGTACAGTCTGAGAGACCCAGCTTTCTGCTAGCTGTCACCTGGAGGCCATCCTCAACTCTGCAGCTCCCTGCCTTGTCATCTTCACCATAGACAGTTTACAACATAAGCAGATTGCTTCTTTAGTAAGAGAGTGAAAGCAAGTACAAGTCTGGCCAGACCGAGTATATAAAACCTGATATAATCATGGGAAGTATATCCTACTACCTTTGCAAACTCTACTTGGAAGAAAGGCACAGTTTACATCCACACTTGAAGGGCGAAGGCTACACAAGAGCATGCACATTAGGAGGTGGGAGTCATGGGGCCACTTAAAGTCTGTCCACCACAGACTGGATATGGTTTAACATTCAGAGAGTCTTCAATCTTGGAAAACAAGTAATCAGCATGGTTTCATCCATCACAGCCCAGCTGATCATCCCATCCATTTCACAAAGATCCCCACAGGTAAGAAATATAGTGCTATAAAATAAAGATGATATTGGAGGGCAACCTGTTTGGTGACTGGTGAGTGATGAAGTTGCTGTTCATCTTGCTATTATTTGTGGTGTGAGCTTCTCATTTCTAATCCTAGCCATGATTCAGGGTCTATTAATGATGACAGGCCTAATTCCTCTTTAACTTCTTCCTCAACTTTTAAAATGTAGATGATGATATACATCAATCTTAGAAAGGCAGTATGAGCTTTAGCATGTAAAGAATTCAGCCCAATTTTGTACAGAAATAATTTTGAGTAAGAATTCAGCAGAAAGCAACATAAATCTTTAAAGAGCTGGCATAAAACAGTGCTGGGGAGGTGATAGAGTTCTAATTTAATACAGAGACGTGAAGGCTAAGGGGTGATTTAATCATCATCTACAAATATAGGAGAAATCTCTATAAGAAATCAATTATTTTGCATATTCAAGGAAGCCCAAATTAGATTGAATTAAAGAAATAGGGAATTTTTTTAGCCAAATTTTTTTTTTTAGGTTTTAAAGAAATTTTGCTATCTTTTCTAGGGGAGCTAAATTGGCATGTGTTTTAGGATGAACTGGAAATGTTCTTGACATTCTGTTTCTTTTTTTTTGTATCTTATTTTTTAGTATATATTACCTAAAAGTGTAAATTTCCTTCTAAACTAAAAAAAATAAGCTACTTTATTTCCTTATGCAAGAAAAATGAGGCAAACTGTTCTGAATTTTGATACTATAAGCTGGGTTTGTTTGAAAAGTCACATCATGCTAACCACAGAAGGTAGCTGAACATAGAATGGTATAAAACTACCTTTTAGTACACAAATTCACTCTGAATTTTGTGTTTTCATCAGTGAACAAACTGAAGCTGTGACTATGCTTATATATGAAATAATCATCATTAAAAGGCTTTAAGATGAGCTAAAAAAATTCAATATACACAAACAGAAAGAAAGGAAGAAAAGAAAAAACAACCAAACTGGTTATTTCACCAAACTAATTGGTTGATAAGTGGTTAAGACTATTGTTGGGGAGGAAGAAATTTTTTTCTACTCTTCTGGGTTCTTCTGACTGGCCTAAGAATTAAATTGACATGAGACACATTAATAGGAGAAAATCAAGGCAAAATTTAATAAAATGCATACAATAGACAGACCCAGAAGAAGTGAGTAACTTTCCAAAATGACTGAAGCCCTCACCTTAAATTTCATCTTCAACTAAAGACACAAGAGGATGATGGAGGTAGTGCTTTGAGAACTCAAAGGGTAAGAAGACAACCCTGGTCTCTAAGAATTCCTCCCTCTATCCCTAGCCCTTATTCAATGCAGAGACCTCTGGTGATAGAATTATTATTGTGGTAGCCCCTCTATCTATATTTTTAGGGGGAAAGTTAGGGTGAAGATCGAAGTTTCTTCTCGTCTTTTGGGCCTAAATTGTACTCAGCTTGAAATAAGCTATATGCCAAAGAGGCATTTAGTGGGGTGGCAATTTTTGCTCCCTTACATTGGTCATTCTCAAATAATGATTAGCATCATGGACTTTGACTGTGAATGTCACCAAGTTTATCTCCCAACACATATATGATTCACTTCAATACCTTGGGCATATCTTCATCCAAATTCTTCTGAAATCATTTCATTGACTAAAACCTCAACTATTCCTCAGTTAATTTATTTCATGTTGCATGCTGAGAAAGTTCTTTCTTTTCTTGATCCTTATTTTTCTTCCCCCATAGGACTATTGTTTCCTCTGGAGTTTATTTTTCACCTTAACATAGATGACTTTTTGCAAAATGAAGAAGATCACCAAGATATTCGTTTAATATTCTCATTTTTCAATCCTCATCTTGAGTTCTTCAATGGCTTAATTTATTAACCAGTCTTAAGTTCTTCCAGAAGCTTTCCCCACGCCTGACACTGTATATGCTAGAGAAGAGATAAGAGCATAATGGGCTAAAGTGCTTATTAGACATGGATGGAGTGTTGACTTGCTTATGAATTTAACTTCGAAACCAGTTGCTTAATCAGTTCATCACAAAGACAGAGACTGGCTCATAAAACAACAGATGAGTGAGCACACAATAAAATCTAAGCTGTAAAGGCCATTAAACACTAAAGATATATTATAGAGTAGAACTTGCTTAGGTAAGAACTTCCTGCCCAGAGCCACACCATGATGATTAATGCTTGCATATGTGAACTTTATGAAAAAGATAATGAATTGAATGTGTTCTTAAAAGATGCCATTTTAGACCTGTTTGGCTTTCTCTCCTCCCTTGGGAATCAACTGACCACACTCTGTTAGTTTAAACAAATGAACATTTAATGTTGGCCATTCTGCCAACCAACTTGGGGGAAAATGGAGTCATTTATCAAGGGGGAAAAAAATAGGAAACATAATGAAGTGTCTTCTATTCTGGGAAGAAGGTAAAAACCAAACTAAAAAAGGAGGCTGCCACAGACTATGACTACAGATATAAAAGAGGCAGAACTTTAGTTTCGCTTTCATACTTCGGTTTCTGCCTATTTTGGTATGAGGGAGCTGATTTTAATCACATCGTGAGTCTTTCTTGTACCTTAATGATTGCCTTCTTTGGCAACTTTAATGCTAGCCACTATAAACACATCTGCTTTTTCTTGGTAAATATCAGATAGATTGCAAATGATAGTAAAATAATTAGGACATTTATAGGTAGCAAATGCAACTTGAAGGTCATTTGTGATAATAGACTAAAAGTTATCTTAGATATGTATCTAATATTTAAAATAAATTCATTAATCACCTGATATTTATTATACTTAGTACTATTCTAATAACTGAATAGAATACAAGGGGAATATAAGTCACAACCTCTGTCCTCGGGAGTTTATAACATTTTCAGCAGAGAAAACATGTACCTAAGAATATATGCATACATTCATATATACATAAATTATATAAATGAGATCTATAGGTTAAAAGAAAGAAAGGAGCCATCTTTGTTGTATAAAATGTATTGAGAGAGACTGAAGAAAACACTGATTTTTTTTCTGTATTATATTATTGATTAGGTATATGCTGTATTCGGAGAAGGCAATGGCATCCCACTCCAGTACTCTTGCCTGGAAAATCCCATGGACGGAGGAGCCTGGTAGGCTGCAGTCCATGGGG